>VZQC01003255.1:4965518-5027557 GCA_009823505.1 Rhizomys pruinosus | reverse complement strand
GGGGGGGGGGGGGCTCTTCAGCTTGCACCCCGGTACCTTCCACTGGCCTCAGGAGATCTCAGCTCATCCTTCTTCCACTTTTAAGAACCACTGTAGATGTAACAGACTCATTTAAAAACACCCAAGCTCTTTATTTTACCATCCGATGATTTAAGATCAAATTCAATTTTCTTTTTTTTTTCTTTAATATTTTCTTTTTTATTATTTTATTGATGTTTTATGTATTCCATACATCATTTTTCAGTTAAGTTCAGGCATATTCCCCTTTCCCTTCCCCCACCCCACCCCACCCCATCCTGGATCATGCATTCTGCTATAGCTGTCCTGCATCTTTCTCTCAGTCTTTTTTTTTATGTTTAGGAATTCACATTTTCCTCCACTAATTTTATATTACTCTGAAATATGGATGCATACTCTCTACCCATATACAGTAATTACAGGGTCTGAAAATAATTTGTGGGTGGATTCTAGAGTCCATTGAGAGTTTCACATTATAACAACATAGTTGCTTTCAGATAAACAGAAATATAACCATAATGTCATTCAGCTTGCCTTTCATCTGGGGGATTTGTTGTTAGCATCCTCTAATGAGGGAAACCATTGTCCGTTTGTCTTTCTGGGACTGTGTTACTTCGAGCTCCATCCATTTACCTGCAACGTTCAGAATGCCATCCTTCTCTACCGCTGAATAGTGCTCCATTGTGTAGATGTACCACATTTTTGTCATCCACTCGTCTGTTGAGGGGCATTTGGGTTGGTTCAAGCTCTTCACTATTGTGAAGAGAGCTGCAATAAACATGGATGTGCATGTATCTTTGTTGTAGGATGAGTCTTTGGGGTATATGGAGCAGTATGACTGGGTCAGGTGATAGGCTCATTCTGAGTCTTTTAGGGGTTCTCCACACTGCTTTCCATAGTGGTTGTACAAGTTTACATTCCCACCACAGTGGATGAGTGTTCCCCTTTCCCCACAACCCCTCCAGCATCTGTTGTCTTTTGTTCCTTGATCTTAGCTAGCCGTACTGGAATGAGATGATATCTGAGAGTGGTTTTAATTTGCATTTCCTTAATTATTAATGATGTTGAACACTTTTAATATGTTTCTCAGGCATCTTTAATTCCTCATTGGTGAAGACTCTGTTCAGCTCTTTACTCCATCTTTTGAGTAAGTCATTTGTCTTCTTACTTCTTTGTTTTTTGAGTAGTTTATATATTCTTGATGTTAATGCTCTGTCAGATGTGTCACTGGTAAAGATTTCTTTCCACTCTGTGGGTTTTCTCTTCACCTCCTTGATTGTTTCTTTTGCTGTACAGAAGCTTTTGAGTTTTATGAGGTCACATTTGTCCACTATTGACCTTACTTCCTGTGCAGGTGTTGTCTGATTTAGAAAGTCTTTTCCTACACCTATGTCTTGTAGGTTTTGCCACCTTTTTCTTTTATCACCTTCAGGGTTTCAGGCTTCACGTTGAAATCTTTGATCCACTTGGAGTTGATTATTGTACAGGGTGACAGGTAGGGGTTTAATTTTGTTCTTCTATAGAGGATGATCCAATTTTGCCAGCACCATTTGCTGAAGATACTATCCTTCCTCCATTGAGGGTTTTTTGCCCCTTCGTCAAATATGAGGTGGCTGAAATTGTATGAGCTCAAGTTTGGATCTTCAATTTTGTTCCATTTGTCAACTGGTCTGTTTTTGTGCCAGTACCAGACTGTCTTTATCATTATGGCCCTGTCATATAGTTTGAAGTCTGGTAGGGCAATCCCCCCTGTATTGCATTTTTCACTCAAGGTTGATTTACCTATTTGGATTTTTTTGTTTTTCCATATAAATTTGACAACTTTTTTTTCCAAGTCTGCGAAGCTCATAGAGATTTTGATTGGGATTGGCTTGAATCTGTATATCAATTTGGGTAAAATGGACATTTTTACTATATTAATTTTCCCAGTCATGAGCATGGGAGGTCTTTCCATCTTTTGATATCATTTTCAATTTCCTTCTTCAGGGGTTTAAAATTTTTGTTTTAGAGGTCTTTGGTATCTTTGGTTAGGTTTGTTCCCAGGTATCTTATTAATTTTTAGGCTACTGTGCATAGGAAGGTCTTCTTATATTATTCTCCACTTGTTTATTGTTCATGTAAAGAAAGGCTACTGATTTTTCTAGGATAATTTATAGCCTGACACTTTACTAAAACTCTTAATCATTTCCAGAAGTTTTCTGGTGGAGTTTTTAGCATCCCTTAGGTAAACTATCATATCATCTGCAAAAGGGATAGCTTAACTTCTTCTTTTCTGATTAGTACTCCTTTAATTTCCTTCTCTTGTCTTATTGCTCCAGCAAGTTTTTCGAGCACTATGTTGAAGAGGAGTGGCGATAGGGAGCAGCCTTGCCAGGTTCCTGCCTTTAAGGGGAATGGTTCCAATTTTTCTCTGTTTAGGATGATGTTAGCAGTGGGTTTGCTGTATATGGCTTTGATCATGTTGAAGAATGTTCTTTTCAGTCCTATTCCCTCTAGGACTTTAAACATGAAGGGATGCTGGATCTTGTCAAATGCTTTTTTCTGCATCAATTGAAATGATTGTGTGGTTTTTGTCTTTCAGTCCATTTATGTGTTTTACGATATGTATTGATTTATATATGTTGAACCATCCATACATCTCTGGTATGAATCCAACTTGATCATGGTGGATGATCTTTTTGATGTGGGTCTGTATGTGATTTGCAAGTATTTTGTTGAGAATTTTTGCATCTGTGTTCATTAGTGAGATGGGTCTATAGCTTTCTTTTTTGCTTGCATCTTTGACTGGCTTTGGTATAAGAGTGATGCTGGCTTCATAGAAGGAGTTTCAAAGAATTCCCTCTGTTTGTATCCTTCTAAATAGTTTGAGTAGCAATGGTTGTACCTCTTTAAATGTTTTATAGAATTCTGCTGTGAAACCATCTGGACTGGGTTTTTTTTTTTTAGTTGGGAGGTTTTTAATTACATCTTCAATTTCTTCAAATATTAAGGGTCTGTTTAAACTGTCAGTCTTTTCTTGGTTAAGCTTTGTTGGTTCCCAGGATTTCAGATATTCATCCATTTCTCTTAGGTTTTCAAATTTAGCAGAGTATAGACTTTTGAAGTATTCCCATATGATTGTCTGGATCTTTTCTTTGTCCATTGTGATGTTTCCCCTTTCATCATGAATACTATTGATTTGGAGTTGCTCTCTCTTTCTCTCTCTCTTTTTTTTTTTTGGTTAACTGAGCTAGAGGTCTGTGTATTTTGTTTGTTTTTTCAAAGAATCAGCTTTTGGATTCGTTGATTTTTATGTATTGTTTTCTTTGTTTCTATTTCATTGATTTCTACTCTGATTTTTGTTATTTCTTCCTGTCTGTCAGGTTGAGGGTTCACTTGTTGTTGTCTCTCAAGTGTTTTTAGCTGTAGTGTTAGGTCGTTTATTCCATTTCTGTTTTTCTCGATGTGGGCAATTGGGGCTATAAATTTCCCTCTCAAGGTGGGTGTGGTGGCACATGCCTTTAATCCTAGCACTGGGGAGGCAGAGGCGGGTGGATCTTTGTGAGTTCAAGGCCAGCCTGGTCTATAGAGTGAGTTCCAGGACAGCTGGGACTACAGGGAGACTCTGTCTCGAAAAGACCAAAAACAAAGTTCCCTCTCAAGACTGCCTTTGAAGCATCCCACAGGTTTTGTTCTGTTGTATTGACTTTTTTGTTCAGTTCCACGAATACTTTTATTTCACTCTTTATTTCTTCCCTGACCCATTCATTGTTCAGGATGGTGTTGTTTATTCTGCATGTGTTCTTGTAGCTTGTTGGACTTATTCTGGGGGTTCATATTGAGTTTTATTGCACTGTGGTCTGTTAGAATGCATGGAATAATTTCTATCCTTTTGTATTTATTGAGGTTCCTTTTGTGCCCCTGTATGTGGTCAATTTTGGAGAATGTTCCATGAGCTGCTGAGTAGAAAGTATATTCTCTGGTATTTGGGTGGAATATTCTGTAGAGGTTTGTGAGGTCCATTTGGTGTATTGTATTGTTCAGTTCTGATGTCTCTCTATTTATTTTCTGTCTTGTTGATCTATCCAAGGGGCTCAGTGGGGCATTGAAGTCTCCCACTACTAGTGTGCTAGGATCAATCTCTGTCTTGAGGTCCTGCAGAGTTGTGTTTATAAAGTTAGGTGCACCAGTGTTTGGTGCATAGACATTTAGGATTGTGAAGTCTTCATGGTTCATTGTTCCTTTGACAAGGATGTAATGGCCCTCTTTGTCTCTTCTGATTAATTTTACTTTGAGATCTATTTTGTCTGATATTAGAAAAGCCACTCCAGCTTGTTTCTTGGTACCATTTGCTTGAAACATTTTTTTCCATCCTTTCACTCTAAGGTGGTGTCTGTCCTTGAGGGTGAGATGTGTTTCTTGTAGACAACATATAGTAGGGTTCAGTTTCCTAATCCATTCTCCCAGTCTATGGTTTATGATTGGGGAGTTTAGACCATTAGTATTTAAGGTTATTTTTGAGAGATGTGTGTTGCTTCTTTTTACTTTATTTTGTGCTTGCATTCTTGATCTAAGTTTATATTTACTCTGTTATGATTTTGTTGCTTTCTCTCTTTAATTGTTTAGGGATAGTTGCTTCTTTCCTCTGTTCTTTGGATTGCTTCGATGATTTTCTGAAGTGTTGGTTTCTTAGACATGTATTCTTTCATCTTTTTCATGTTGTGAAAGTTTCTTCTTTCTCCTTCAACTATGATTGACATTTTTGCTAGGTATAGTAGTCTGGGTTGGCATCTAAAGTAATTTAGTACTGGGAATACTTTGGTCCACATTCTTCTAGCTTTCATTATTTGTACTGAGAAGTCAGCTGTGATTCTGATGGGTTTCCCCTTATATGTAACTTGTGGTTTTTCTCTTGTAGGTTTCAGTATTTTATCTTTGTTTTGAGCATCTAGTGTTTTAACAATTATATGGCATGGGGAATTACTTTTCTGGTCTTGTCTGTTTTGTATGGGTTTATCTTCTTTTTTCAGTTTGGGGAAATTTTCTTCTATTATCCTGTTGAAGATCTGGTTGATAGTGTTGTCTTGGAATTCTCCTTTCTCTATCCCTATGATGTGGAGGTTTGCTTTTTTCATAGTGTCCCACAATTCATGGTTGTTCCATTCTTGTGTTTTTAAAAATTTTTCACAATCTTTACTTGAGCATTTTAGTTGGACCGTGTTATCCTGCAGGTCCGATATTCTTTTTTCTGCTTCTTCCATTCTGCTTCTGAGGCTTTTTCCCCCATCCTTTCCTGTTGATTGGATAAATGCTCAATTTCCTTTTTCATTTCCTCCTGTGATTTCTTTAGTGTTTCCACTTCTTTCTGGAGCCTGTCATTCTTATCTTGTAGGTCCTTGGTTCTTTGGTCATTTTTTTTTTTCCTTTTCAGCCTGGGATCTTTTCAGAATTTCCACTCCCTCTGGAGTTTGTAATTTTCTCCCTTTAATTCTTTCCAATATTTGTCACTATCTCCTTCTAGGTCCTTCTTGAGTTTTTCATTCTCTTCCTTTAGTTCTCTAATTTCTTTGAATATGTCCACAACTGCTTTTCTAAAGTCCATGTCTTGGTTTCCTTCCAGGAAGATCTCATTGTAGGAGTCTTCTGTAGGGTTGGTAGGGTTTGATGTGGATTTATTATGATCTTTTTCCATGTTGTCTTTTTTTGTGTGTCTTTGGCATGTGGATTTGTTTCTTTGTTTCTTTGGGTTCTGGTACCTCAACATTGGCTGCACAGCTAGATTCTCTGCACCACTGCTTCCCTAGGCTGGTCTTTTGCAGTTTGGTGTTCTGCAGTACATGGGTAAAGTCTGCTCACCCAGCAGGGTGCATGATGGTCTTGTGCTGTGTGGTGCACGGCTCCAAACTCAATTTTCTATACTTTAGCTAGCTATTGATACATAATGTATCATATCCAAGATTCTTAGAATCCTGATAAGAATCTATTAAAGGACAAATTGTACTAACAACATAAAAAGTATCACATATTTGTGGATAATAAAGACAGGGAAGAACAGTAATTTTTAGAATCATTGACTATAATAGCATAGAAGTAGAAAGATGTAAAATGTCTCAATAAAGGTAGAGATACATTGCAGTATATTCTCAAAATGGAGCACCTTGATATTACATTTGGAATCTAGCCTGAATATATCTCATAATTTAGATAAGAGAAGCTAGACACTGACGAATGAATTTATGAAATTCCATAAAGTAGAAAACAACTGTAAAATGGATTTGTAGTGTTACAAGTGAATATAGTAATAATCATTTGGGGGAGATTATTGACTGGAAAGAATCTAAGAAGGAGGGTTCCATGGTTCTGATATTTTCTATAGTTGAAATGCTGTGGCCATTGCAGAGGAGCGTTATTTAAAAATAAATCTAAGCTAAAATTATTAAATAAAATATTTTTAAAAGGGAGTTGAAGAGAGAACTCAGTGGTTAAGAGCAGTGGCTGCTCTTACAGAGGACTCAGATTCAGCTACCAGCACCCACATAGTAGTTAACAACTGTCCCTAACTCCAATTCCAGGGGACCTAACACTTACATGCAGGCACAACATTCATACACATAAAATAAAAATAACAAATAAAACATTTTTGTAAAGCCTTTAAACTGTACATAAAATAGTCCCTCTCTTCTTCCCTCTCTTTTCTCTCTTCCTCTAGGACAGGAGAGTTCTTTGTTTACCCAGGTGATATCAATATGGAGTTATTTATAAATATTTTAGATGCCTGTTTTTGGCCACTGTATTTACAACTATAAATGTTGCAGTTCTCACTCCACCAAGTTCTTATGATAGAACAGTCCTAGTTTATTGATAAAGTAAGAATTTTCTTGTCTTAAAATTAGTTTTTCTGAGTAATATGCTTTTCAGAGTTGAATAATGGTAAAATGAATATTATTAAGTAATTTATTCTGTACAACATTTTTGAATCGTTTGTGAAATCATGAAAACACACAGGCATGCATGCTTGCATAAAAATTTTTATCAGGATCTGAGATCTCCTGAGCCCAGCGGAAGGTACTGGGGCGCGGGCTGAAGAGCCACTTTAGAGGAATGCTGTCCCCCCCGCCCCTACCGGAACAGGAGGCCCCCGGCACCCGCTAACATCACCAAATTACCAACCCCACTACCCTCCCCGCCCCCCCGCCCCCGCCACTGAGATTACGAAGAAGCATACTGAGAGGGGAACAAAACCACAAATCATGTGATCATCTCGATTGATGCTGAAAAAGCCTTTGACAAAAATCCAGCATCATCCCTTCATGCTTAAGTCCTAGAAGGAATTGGATTGGAGGGATCATACCTCAATGTAATCAAAAGCCATATACAGGAAACCCACAACCAATATCATCCTAAATGGGGAAATACAGAAACATTTCCCTTTAAAGGTAGGAACTTTGGGCAAGGCTGGCCCCTGTCACCACTGCCTCTTTGCAATATAAGTGCTTGAAACACCTTTGCTAGAGTAATAAGGCAAGAAAAGTATATTAAAGGAGTACTAATTGGAAAAAGAGGAAGTCAAGCTATCCCTATTTGCTGATGAGTATGATTGTTTACCTTAAGGGATGCTAAAATCTCCACCAGAAACTCCTAGAAAAAAACCAAAAAAAAAAAGCAAAGTGGCAGGATACAAAAATAACCTTAAAAAAATCAATGGCCTTTTCTTTACAACCAACAACAGCAAAACTGAGAAAGAAAATTCAAAGAGACCTTCCCCTCACAAAGGCGCCTCAAAAACAATAAAATACCTAGGAACAAATAGCCGCAACACCTAAGACCAAAAGAACACCAAATGAAACCTCTAAAATGAAAAATTTTAAAACCCTTAAAGGAAAGAAATTGAAAAACTCTCAAGAAGATGGAAAACCTCCCATTGTCATGGATTTGGGAAAAATTAACATTGTAAAATGTCCATTTTAACAAAACCCTTGTATAGATTTAGTGCAATCCAATCCCAACAAAATCCCCAAGAGTTTCTTCACAGGCTTTGGAAACACAAAGTTCTTAAATTCATTTGGAAAAAAACAAAAGACCCCCGAATAGCCAAAAACAACTCCTGAGTGAAAAGAGCTACAAAACAAGGGGGATCTCTATAACCAAGACTTCAAACTAACTACAGGCAGCTTATAGTCATAAAAACAGCCTGGTACTGGCAAGACAAAAAACAGACCTGTTGACCAATGGAAACAAAAAACTGAAGATCCAAATCCTGAGACACATACTTAGCGCATAGGATATATCAATTCAATCTCGCATATTTGACAAGTGGGGCCAAGAAGACCACAATGGAGAAAAGACGCATCTTCAGCAAGTAGTGTTGGCAAAACTGGATCACAACGATGTAGATGAAAATGAATTAAACCCTACCTCGCACCATCTAGCAAAAGTCAACGCATCCAGATGGATTTAAAGTACTCCAACGTGAAACCCCAAATGTCTGACAGGGTGAATAGGAGAGAAAAAGTTTGGGCAGAGAGCTACATGAAATAGGTCCAATAGGAAAAGACCTTCCTAAATCAGACAGCAGCTGCACAAGAATTAAGGTCGACGATTGACAAATGGGACCTCATCAAACTCAAAAGCTTCTGTACATCAAAAGAAACAATCAAGGAAGTGAAGAGAAATCCCACAGAGTGGGAGGAAACCTTCACTGCAGATACATCTGACAAAGCATTGATTTCCAGAATATATAAACTACTCAAAAAACAAAGAAAAAATGACCCACTCAATAGATGGAGCAAAGAACTGAACAGTTACTTCACAAGTGATGAATTAGAGTTGTCTGAGAAACACTTCATGAACTGTTCAACATCACTAATCATTAAGGAAATGCAAATGAAAACCACTTTAAGATATCATCTTACTCCAATAACACTGCCTACGATCAAGAAAACAAATGTTACCAAGTGCTGGACAGGTTGTGGGGAAAGGGGAACACTCATCCACTGCTGGTGGGAATGTAAACTCATACAGCCACTATGGAAAGCAGTGTGGAGAACCCTTGGAAGACTTGGAATCAACTTGCTCCCCGAGCCAGCCATACCACTCCTGGGCATGTACCCTCAAGACGTATGCCACCACAGAGATACATGCACGGCCATGTTTATTGCAGCTCTCTTCACAATAGCAAGGAGCTGGAACCAACCTAAATACCCCTCAACTGACGAGTGGATAGAGAAAATGTGGTACATCTACAAAATGGAGTTCTATACAGCAGTAAAGAAAGACGACATCATGAGCTTTGCAGGAAAATGGCTGGAGCTAGAGGACATAATGCTGAGTGAAGTAACACAGTCCCAGAAAAACAAACGACGAATGGTATCCCTCATCTGTGGATGCTAGCGCCAATTAACCAGTTGTAAGTATTTCTTATGTAGGGCCCCCTGAGCTTTTGCACAAAGCAGTTGGGCGTAATGCATATTGGAAACAACAACAGCAACAGAAAGGACTGCATCAAAGAACTGACTGGCACAGTGGAAAAAAAAAAGAGACTGAGATAAAGATTCATGGCATGTATCGCAGAATACATAGTCTGGGTTGGGGTGGGGGTAAAGGAAAGGGTAATATGTTTAAATGGGTCTGAAAATGATGTATAAAATACATAAAACATCAATAAAAGTATATTAAAAATTTTTTTTCAGGGCAAATAGATTGGGTAGCTCCCACATCAAAGATCACTTTCAAATGTTTGTTCCTGTCCTTCCTTTGAATTTTTTTTCTTTCTTTGTAGTTATATATTTCAACCAAATATCTGCATTTCATTTTATATACTTATAGTCTTAGAATGATCCACTATTACAGATGCTTAAAAAAGTCATAGTTTCTCAGCAAACCCTTTAGCATATTTAGAGCAGCATGTAGAACAGATAGATCTTTCTTGTCTAATGCCTTCTAAAGGATTTTAAAAGCTGCACGTGGAAATTATGAAACAATAACACTTCTCTATGGTGTTTAGTGTTGCTTTCTGCCAGCTTCACATTTCCCTCCACCTCTTGTCCTTATGAAATTCATTGTTCTAGCATTTATATTCAGCTTTTATTTCCTTTTTCTCACTCTTCTTCAACAAAGATGCTTTGCACATTTCCTGGAGGTCTTTATATTTAAGAAAGTCTAGGATATTTCTGCATTCTCCTTGACTTGACATAATGAGTAAACACTTAAGGGTAATTCAGCTTTTAATACACTCTTTCCTCCACACACTTAAGTCCCATTGCTATAAGCTTCTTTTTTTTTTTAATTTTATTTATTTCTGTATGTGTATGAATGCACTGCCTGCATGCAAGTCTGTGCACCCGTGTCGTGCAACGCCGCGGAGGTCAGAAGAGGGTCTCAGATTCCCCTGGAGCTGGAGTTCTCCTGGAATTGGAGTTCCAGACGGCTCTCGGCCGCCATGTGGGTGCTGGGGATCGAACCCGGGTCCTCTGGAAGAGCAGTCGGTGCTCTTAACTGCTAGGCCATCTCTCCAGCCCCTTCTGACACACATCAATGTTAATATCTCGAGTTTGTTCTTTACTTATTTTGGTTATGCTCACTTTTAATTTTTTACTAGACTGTAAGCATTGTGTTAGTTGCATAATTTTATTCTATTTGTTTTAGTTATTTATGGCTTATTTTATTGATAATTCAGTACATCTTATTCACAAGGCTATACATGCTCAAGATAGTGTCTGACACATGGTAGTGACTAATCAAATACAAGCTGAAAGAAACATTGGGTAACATGGAAAGAGGTACTTAGTTATTTTGGTTATGCTGCTTATAGACTGCTACCAAAGGAGAGCTATGTGTGGAAGTTGAAGGTAAGAATTTTTTTTAATTTAATTTAATTTTATTTATTTTTGTATGTGTATAAATGTACTGTCTGCATGCAAGTCTGTGCACCCGTGTCGTGCAATGCCGCAGAGGTCAGAAGAGGGTGTCGGATTCCCCTGGAACTGGAGTTCTCCTGGAATTGGAGTTTCAGACGGTTCTCGGCCGCCATGTGGGTGCTGGGGATCGAACCCGAGTCCTCTGTAAGAGCGGTCACGCTCTTAACCGCTAGGCCATCTCTCCAGCCCCTGAAGGTAAGAATTTTAAATGAAATGATTTCTTTCATTATAACATGGAGATTAATCCCGAAAATACATGCACAGGCAAATTCTGAATCTCATTTTTCATAAAAACAATTTTCCTTTCCTCCATTGTATATCTAACTTTAAGTGCAGTGAGACTTGGGTATGGTGCATTCAGATAATGTGCTATGAAGGAAATTGTTGTATACATTTGTTAGGCTCGATGTTTCTTTCTGTGCACCTTGATCCCTGTAAGTAATAAATAAGCACAAATATGAAGTTCATTCAATTCATCAGAGTCATAACAAGAAATGCATTTTCATGGCCAAATAGATCATTGAAGAAAATTAATAGTAAAACTGTTTGCAAAGCCACTGTCAGGCTAAAAACTAAAATGGCCAGGTGAAGTACACCAGGACTATCAACTGGCAGCCATTCCAGCAAATTAAGCCTGAAAAGGCAGGGAAAGAGACACACCCAAATCCTTAGGAACAGCAGAAGTATTAGACAGGAACTGTGACCATCAGCAGTTTAATAACAGCTGAGAACCTCTGGCCAGGTAAATATCCAGAATCCAGTCTCTTTTTTTTTTTTTTTTTACCCTCCCAATCTCCTGTCAGTTTTCCCATTGCCTGAACATGGTCAGACACCAGACACCTGGAAGAATAGTCCATACAGTCCACAAAATGGAAAAAATAAAGAAGAGAATACCAAGGAACAGATGGAAATGCAGCTATATAGCTTTCCTTTCTTTTCCTTGTTTAACATAGGTTCTTTTGTCAACACAAACCATAATTTTAATTTCTTTCTACTTGAGGGATTTTTCTAATGTAAGAATCTATACAGGTCATATGTCCAAAGTAGCTCTATCACCTGGAGAATGTACTTGCAAAATGTACTTCTTTGTAAAATTACATAAGCTAAATTTTGAATATTTTTGTAATCTGGAGAAAACAACATTCTTGTGTTTTCCTATATGGTATGTTCCCTGTATATACCATTAGCTTTAAACGTATTATAAAAAACATACTGGAGGGGCTGGAGAGATAGCCTAGTGGTTAAGAGCACAACTGCTCTTGCAGAGTACCTGGGCTCGATCCCCAGCACCCACATGGCGGTTAAGAACCATCTGTAACTCCAATTCCAGGAGAACTCCAGTTCCAGGGGAATCCGAGACCCTCTTCTGACCTCCGTGGCATTGCACGACATGGGTACACAAACCTACATGCAGACATTACACTCATACACATACAAACATAAATAAAATAAAAAAATACTTGGTATGTGTGTTATTTAGGTGCTGGTTGCACAGCCTTTTATAAATACAACAGCCAATCAGAGTTTAACAGGACAGTTAAAGTTACCAGTCGAGGGGAAGTGCATGAAGCAGGCAGGGGTCTTCAACAGATCCTACCAGCACGAGCCAGCACAAACTGTGATAGTTGTATGGTAGTGGAAATAGCATAATCAGATGGAATTTCAGCTTCATTTTTCTTTTAATTAGATTAGCTATGCACTTAGAACAATTATCAAACTGTAAAAGATATATCTTTGTTTTATGCACAAACTGAAAGACAAAACTGAAGGTTTAAAATATTTTGAGACTCTAGCCATAAAACATACATTAGAAAATTCAGCATCTTTGACTCAGTCTTTACAAAGACATTAGACTATAATTCATATAGACTGCAAGACCAAAATGAAAAATATTTAATGCATTAATTATAGCACATATATCAGTTCTCCTATGAAATCTCATTAAATGGAAATAGCAACAATAAAATAATTAAGCCAATGGCTGGAGAGATGGCCTAGCGGTTAAGAGCGCCGACCACTCTTACAGAGGACCTGGGTTCGATCCCCAGCACCCACATGGTGGCCGAGAACCGTCTGAAACTCCAATTCTAGGAGAACTCCAGTTCCAGGGGAATCCGACACCCTCTTCTGACCTCCGCGGCGTTGCATGACAGGGGTGCACAGACCTGCATGCAGACAGTACATTCATACACATACAGAAATAAATAAAAAAATAAAAAAAAATTAAGCCAGTGTCAATATATTTTTCCTCAAAGTGTTGATCGTTTAAGCTACATGCTTAAAATTGTCAGTCTGTTTCATTGTATGTCTACATTTCTGGAAATACCTGAGCAACAAGTGATCAGAGAAAGACAAAAAGAGTGATAAGAAAAGTTTTGTTGACCTTAGGACCTATTACTTATCTCTTTTTAAAACTACATGAGAAATGTCCTTTTACATGGAAAGAAAGCTGAGGTGTATGACCATGATATAGCAATGACCTTGAAAGAAGGTTGATAAGAAGTCTACTTCTAACTTAATAACTAAAGGCACCTGGTGTGGTGGTTTGAATGAGAGTGTCCCCCATAGGCTTTAAGTAGTCAGACATTTTGTCCCCAGTTGGTGGCGCTATTTTGGGAGATCTTAGAAGGTGTGGCCATGCTGGAGGAAGTATGTCACTGGGGGGCAGACTTAGTGAGTTGAACAAGCTTTGCAGTCTCCAGTCTCTCTCTCTTGACTTCCTGTACTCATTGTGAGATGTGAACCTCAGCTTTCTGCTCCAGCCCCAACCACCATGCCTCCCGCCACAATTCCCTGGAACCATCAATCATAAGCTCAAATAAACTCTTCCTTTTATAAGTTCCCTTGGTTATGGTGGTTTTATCACAGCAACAGAAAAGTGACTCTTATATCTGGTGTTAGAACAGCTAGGCTCTAAATACCACTTTAGAAGGTCCAGTTTGAATTAGGGGCTAGTTCTCAGCTAGCATCCTTCGGGGCACAATGTGGAAGTCATGGGATTCCTCTGACCCCACCCAAAGGGGAGCAACTTGTGGCCCAGGCACAAGGTGCTAGGCGGGGCAGCAGCATACAGGGGTGAGAGACTGGAGTCTGTGATTGGCTCTCAGCGATGATGTCATTTTGCTTATAAAAGTGACTTGCAGCATGCAATAAATCGAATTTTCCGTTACCATCAGCACAGAATTCCCGGATCTGTTATTCTGTGAGTATACAGGCTGAAGCAGGCCTAGATGATCTCAAGTGTTGGTGGCTAGTGGGTTAGATGGGGATCTATAAGATTGCTGATTTGGTAAGCTAGTGTGGGGTTGGACAGAGACAAATCAGGTCACCAACATGTGGAGTGGATTGTGAATAGGTATAGACTGAAGATTGGCCATCAGCCATCAGCCTGAAATTCCTGTCCAAAGACCAGCAGTTTTTGGGCAGGTGGTATAGCACAGCCAGATGGGAAGCCTTCTGCTTCTGAGGCTAAGGGCCTGGGTTGGAAGTACTCCTCAGGTCTGGTTACGAGAGTGACCAATTGACCTCTTTGTTAAGGGGTCAGTCCCCCAGCAATGACCACAGGTGGCCACTACTTCCTTTCCCTTAGCAGGACTGTGAAGGACCTGCTCGTAGCAAGAGAAGCTTCTTACAACTTCCTGTATAAAAGACCTTAGTGGGGAATAAAATATTTTGTAGATGTGAACCTACAACAAACAAGGAACACATGATCCACACTTACTGATTATTGAATATACTTACAGGCAATAGGATTATCAGCATAATTATATCCTGTGTGTAAGACATGTAGAACGCAACTAGATGCACAGCAGTGACCTTCTTATATCTAGAAAAAAGTCTTAGTAGGAGGGTAAGAAAAGATGCTCTTTGAAACATTACAAGTATAGTTTTAATTCCCCACCTATTCCACTTTATTTTTAAACTGAATACTTATAAATGTGACATTGAAATTTATTATTTACTGATATAGTAAGTGTTACGGCACTCCTTTGTATTATTATTCTTTTTTTATTTTTTATTTTTTATTTTTATTTATTTATTTTTTTAATTTAATTTTTATTGATGCTTTGTGCATTTCGTACATCATTTTCCAATTCAGATCAGGCATATTTCCCTTTCCCTTCCCCCCCACCCCCACCCCATCCCAGATCATGTATTCTGCCATAACTGTCTTGCACCTTTCTCTGTTTTTTTTTTTTTTTCATTTTTTAGCTAAAAGTGATAATCCATGAGTACAAGCATCCTTCGTGCAAAACCAATCTGCAGGCTGTTGTGCCCAAACCCCCACAGCCCCACCATCCAGTGGGGGGTGACAGGTTGTTTGTTCAATCAAGTTGATCAAATGAGTGTCCAGACTACATCGCTGTAGTTTCACCATTCACCCCAATCGCAGCCTTATTTTTTTATTTTTTATTGATGCTTTGTGTATTTCATACATCATTTTCCAATTCAGTTCAGGCATATATCCCCTTCCCTTCCTCCCACCCCACCCCTATCCATCCCAGATCATGCATTCTGCCGTAACTTTTCTGCATCCTTCTCTGTTTTTTTGTTTTGTTTTGTTTTCAGGCTAGGATTAAAGGTGCACGCCACCACGCCCAGCTTCTATTATTATTCTTACAGAGCACAAGAAAATGACACTTATGGTTCAAATTATAAGAATTATTTGGCTTGGAGTATGGATATATGGGTTCAGGTATGAATAAAAATATTAACATTAATTTATTTTCCAGTTTTATTCTTTGCTATATAAGGCAGAGTAAAACACATTGGTTAACAGTATAGATTCAAATTTAACCTTTTTGGGTTGAAATCCTGCTTCCACCAATTACTGGGGCAATCTAACTAATTTTGGAAGATTAAAGATGGTTGTGAATTCTCCCTTTCAAAACTGGGAGCAACTCCTTTGAACAACAAAGTAAAACAATGACATTCTTTTCAAAAATATTATTGCTACTTAAAATATTTATTTTATTATTGTCAGTTTATTAGAGTTCTATTCTAATTATTACTTCTGATTATTCATGACCAAGATTGATTTATGGCTTTCTTCTTATGTCATTTTATTTATTGATTGATTGTTTTTTTATTGAATTTTTGTGTATTTTATACAGAACATCCCAATCAATCTAAACATGAATTTACTTTCTAATTTTATTTTTGTGGTATTCATAGCAATATAATTTTTTTGTCTTTTGTCTTTCTGAGACAGGGTCTCCCTATAGCCCCACCTGGCCTGGAACTCACTCTGTAGACCAGGGTGTGATTCGTGTCCCAAAATATCCTTTAATGTGAGCCCATTCACTGAAATCTAGTCAATCTACCAAGAATCACATTTCTTCTTAATTTTTTTATTGAGCTTTTGTGCATTTCATAAAATATTTCTTAATCAAGTTTATGCCCTTCCCTCCATCCATGTCCTCCCCCCCCCCCACTCATGCATTCTGCCTTACAGGTTAAATGCTGTCCTGTCTTTTTGTTGCCGTTGTTCCCTTTAATTTCTTTTTCTCCAAAGTTCACCAGCTCCATCTCAGCTTTCGGCTTCTTGAGTGCTGGGATCGCCAGCTCCATTTTAATATCTTTCCCTGCATTCCTATGCAGCAGTGCCAGATTCTAGCTCCATGTTTTATGGATCAGATACTTCTTTTTCCCTTCTCTTGGAGACTGCTCATTATGAACCTCAGGGTTGTTTTGGAAATTCAACCATTTTGAGACCACAGTCCTGGCCAAGGACATGTGTAGGTTCTCTGGTTGCTAATCTCGGGGATCCCAGTATTTCAGACATTCTCTTCACATAATTGATGAGTGATTGAAGCCACTACCAACCTTCTATAATAGCCCTCCTTTAGCAAAATGCAACCAAGGGACATCTATCAACATGAGTAATAAAAATGGTTCAACCAATAGTTGCTTAAATCCCTAACTCACGAAATCATGAGACGTGATAAAAACTTATTGTTTTAAGCCATTGTATATAGAAGACTTCACCATAGTTACTACATTGTGGAGTTTTCTGATAATTAATACATGTAGAGGTATCTCAATATGTTATTACTAATTTTCTAAACATCCAACCAGGGATTTAATAAGAGAAAGATGATTGTGATATGGGAAATAGGGAATTTCCTGGGTCTTGCATTAATCCTAACACAACTTTACAATACTCTGTCCTCAGTCCTTTGTCTAAATACTGGTAGAAATACTCTGGCAGAAAAAAAAAAGCAAAACAGAGTTAACTGGTGCTGCCAGCTGAGAACTGTGCTGGTGTGCTCTGAATTGGGGAGAAGAAGGGTCAGGAAAGCACACAGACAAGGGAGTAAGACAAGCCTTGTTGTTCATCCACTTAGTACCCCCATGACCATGCACATCCGCTGTGAAAAAGAAGACTTCTGTTTCTATATATTGGAATGGCTATTCCAGGAAATTGCTCAAGGTTCTTATCCTGAAATATTAAATCTCCAAGTCTCATGGTTCTGGTGATATCTAATGGGACTTGTAATTAATCCTAGGCTTAGATTCCTTGAGAGAATTACTAGTCTCTGGGCTCTCTTAGCACATTGGAAAGTGCTGGCTTGTCAGCAAATCCCCAAAGCTTGGAGAAATCACTTAGAGTGCTGATATCCCTGCCACCCTCTGACATCAAAATGATTTAGTTTTAAAGGTGGCATTGTGTGAAATCATTGATTTAACTGTCCACTTCAAAGGGACTTGCCTATTCTCTGTTGAAGTGTTTTATTTAAAAGGACTTGACTCTCTATAGATGTCAGCAAACTTTTCACACTTCCAAAACCTGAGTTATTGAATGATGTCTGAACTATGTTAGTCCCCTCTTCGTAAAAAAAAGAAAAAAAATGGGGAGGGGCAAAAGTATTGTATACATTTACATTTTAAATTTTGTAATCATGTTATTATCTTAAAGTAATACCATGCTGTTAAAATTTAGATAAAGTGTCCTGTAACGCATACAAAATGTTCATTTGTTGAAGGCCATTAAGTTAATTTCCTGGCAACAAGATTAAATGCAAGACATTTACATAATCATTAGTCGTGAGGTGTAGAAAAGATAATTAAATATTCCACCACATTAATTTATATTTAATTAACTGTGCTTTAGTGATCCTTCTGTCTGAATATTAATATTGTGTAAATAAACAATTAGAATGCATACTGATTTTATTAACGACTTATTCTTAAAATTAGGTAAAAGATGCAATTATTAAATTGATGATATCTAATTTTGCATCCTAATCATGTTAATAGAGTCTAAAAAGGTCTTTTGGTAACTTCAGTGATGACATTCTTACTTTTTATGTTTCTAATGACAGCCTTGCTTAGAGACTTAAATTTAGTTTATTCCAATAGTTAATTGCTTTCATAATACTCTACTCTGAGGTTTCTTTAATTCGGGTCTACCATTTTACTTTTAAAGAGTGAAAATTGGGCTGGAGAAATGGCTTAGCGGTTAAGAGCGCCGACTGCTCTTGTAGAGGACCCAGGTTCGATCCTCAGCACCCACATGGCGGCCGAGAACCGTCTGTAACTCCAATTCCAGGAGAACTCCAGTTCCAGGGGAATCCATCGCCGTCTTCTGACCTCCACGGCATTGCACGACACTGGTGCACAGACCTGCATGCAGACAGTACATTCATACACATACAGAAATAAATAAAATAAAATAAATTAAAAAAAGTGAAAATTAGTTACTGTGAAGTCTACCACATCCAGATATGGCCATTATCACCTGGGACACCTAGTGTATCTGGGAAACACTATATGATATAGAAAAGAAGAAACATTAAACAAATTCCAAAAGAATTAAGTGATTTGAAGTCATAGCTAAGGTTTATAGCTAATTAAGAGTCTACTTGGAAGAGTTCAAGATATAACTTAGTGTATATAGTACTTGTCTAGTATGCACAAAAGCTCTGGTTCTATCCACAGCAACAGATAAAAATAGACATTTTGGTACATGCCTATAATCCAGCTGTTTGGAAGTGGATGAAGGAGGATCAGAGATTCAGTGCTATCAAAATATATATGGTGTGCGTACAGGGGGTGGAGATAGGGGAGTGGGCCCAAGTATTATTAAGACTTATTGTATGAAATGCACAAACACTAAATCAAAATACATTAATATATACATTAAAACAAGAGTTCACTAAGAAGTAAATTCTGAAGTGTTAATAGTTCTCTATGTAGCTTTAAGAAAATTCTTGAGGTTAGATTGACTCCTGGGTTGCTGGAAAAGAGTCTCAAATCTAAACCCTTGTAGGGGGTGGCTGTCTGGGCAGAGCTGCCCTTTGCCTTTGCAGTTGGTGCCTGGTGCCTTTGTGTCTTTGTGCGGTCGGGCTCCTGAAGCACAGGAAGTCGCTCCAGACAGGTACTGGGATGTGGGCTAAGGCATACCCTACAACTGGAATTGATGAGAGAGTATCCAAGTGGATATTCCAATATCCAATATATAAACAAAATTGAAAGCCTGAAACCTAGACAAGTAAATACTCCATAAACAAGGAGGAGGAAAGAAAAAAAAATGTATTGGAAGCAGGCAAGCAAAACCAGCCACTAACATAGTGAAAAGACATTTGTGATTTGAATCACAAAAGGGAAACCCACATGCCAGGGACACAACGAAGGGACAACATGGGAAAGGTGCAGGATAATCCTGCACCAGGCTCTACCAAACCTGTAGGAGATAGTTACAATGGGATCCTCCTGGAGGTGACTCAAGGAACAGATCTTAGAGGAATAATTGCAGACCTATGCAGAGAAATTAAAGAAAATAAAGAAGAATTCAGAGAACTAAGGAGAGAGAATGAAAAACTCAAAAAGGACCTAGAGGGATACAATGACAAACTTCAAAAAGAACTAAAGGAACAGATTGACAAACTCCAGAAAGAATTAGAGGGAGAAAAAACAAACTCTGAAAGGAAGTAGAAACACTGAAAAAGGAAGCCAACCAACGAAGTAAGGAGCACCAAGAAGAGATTGAGAAGCTCAAAAAGAAATGGGAAATACTAAAGAAAATGCAGGATGGAATGAAAAAGGAAATAGAACACTCATCCAATCAAGAAGAAAGGAAAGGAAAAAGCCTCAGAAGTAGAATGGAGGAAGCAGAACAAAGAATTTAAGATCTGGAAGATAACACAGAGCAACTAAAAAGCTCAAATAAAGATTATGAAAAATTTAAAAACACACAAAAGTGGAACAACCAGGAAATATGGGACACTATGAAAAGATCCAACCTCTGCATCATAGGAATAGAGGAAGAAGAAGAATCTCAAGAGAATAGTATTGATCAGATCTTCAACAGAATAATAGATGAAAATATCCCCAAACTAAAAATAGACAAACCCATACAAATACAAGAAGCACATAGGATTCGAAATAGACAAGATCAGAAAAGAAACTCCCCATGCCATATCATAGTTCAAATGCTAGAAGCCCAAAACAAAGACAAAATTCTGAAGGCTACAAAAGAAAAACAATCACATACAAAGGGAAACCCATCAGAATTACAACTGACTTCTCAGTACAAACCATGAAAGCAGAAGAACATGGAGCAAAGCATTCCCAGTGTTAAAGGACTATGGATGCCAACCCAGAATAATTTATCCAGCAAAAATGTTGATTATAGTTGAAGGTGACAGAAAAATCTTCCATGACATAAACAAGATGATAGAATACATGTCCAAAAAACCAACTCTTCAGAAAATACTTGAAGCAATTCAAAGGGCAGAAGAGAAGAACAACAATCCTCAAACACCTAGGAAAAGAAACTAATAAAAACAAAACTGTAGGAGTAGAATCAGAGGCTAAAAGTCCAAATAGATAATAAAGTGAAAGGAAGCAACATCCATCTTTCAATTATAACCTTAAATATTAATGGGCTAAACTCCCTAATTAAAAGACATAGACTGGGAGAATGGATTAGGAAACAAAACCCATCTATCTGCTGTCTACAAGAAACCCATCTCAATTTCAAGGATAGGCACCAACTTTAGGTGAAGGGATGGAAGAAAATATTCCAAGCAAATGGTACAAAAAAGAAAGTAGGTGTCGCTATTCTAATATCAGACAAAATAGACTTTAAAGCAAAATAAATCAAAATAGACAAAGAGGGCCATTACATCTTTATTAAAGGAACAATTGACGATGAAGATATCACAATCATGAATATAAATGCACCAAACACCGGTGCACCAAAATTTATAAAGACAATTCTTCAGGATCTCAAGGCACAGATTAACCCCAGCACAATAATAATAGGGGACTTCAATACAGCACTAAGTCCTTTAGACAGATCAATAGGACAAAGTATAAACAGAGAGACATCTGAAATAAATGATACAGTACACCAAATGTATCTCACAGACATCTATGGAATATTTCACCCAAACACCAGAGGATACACTCTCTACTCAGCAACTCACAGAACATTCTCCAAAATAGACCACATACTAGGACAGAGGAAAAAACTCAACAAATACAAAAAGATTGAAATAATCTCATGCATTTTATCATACCACAGTGCAGTAAAACTCAATATCAACACCAGGATAAACCCTACAACCTACCAGAACACATGGAGACTAAACAACACTTTCCTGAATAATGAATGGGTCAAGGAAGAAATAAAGAAATAAATAAGAACATTCCTGGAACTGAATGACGATGATAATAAAACACAGTGAAGAACAACTCCAAATCAATAGAATCTGTGATGAAAGGGGAAATATCACAACAGAAAATGAAAAGATCCAGACAATCATACAGGAATATTTAAAAAAACCTATACTCTACTAAGTTTGAAAACCTAGAAGAAATGGATGAATATCTGAAATCCTGGGAATCAACAAGCTCAACCAAGAAGAGATAGACAGCCTAAATAGACCAATAATACATGAAGAAATTGAAGATGTAATAAGTAGCCTCCCAATCAAAAAATGCCCAGGCCCAGATGGTTTCACAGCAGAATTCTATAAAATATTTAAAAAAGACTTACATCCATTACTACTCAAGTTGTTTAGGAGGATACAAATGGAGGGAGTTCTCCCAGATTCCTTCTATGAAGCCAGCATCATGCTATTACCAAAACCAGGTAAAGATACAACCAAAAAGGAGAACCATAGACCCATCTCCTTAATGAACACAGATGCCAAATTTCTAAACAGGATACTGGAAAATTGCATACAGACCCACATCAAGAAGATCATCCATCATGACCAAGTTGGATTCATACCAGTGATGCAGGGATGGTTCGACATATGAAAATCAATAAATATCATCAATCATATAAATGGACTGAAAGACAAAAATCACACCGTCATCTCAATTGATGTGGAGAAAGCCTTTGACAAAATCCAGCAACCCTTCATGTTTAAAGTCCTAGAGGGAATTGGCCTGGAGGGATCATTCCTCAATGTAATCAAGGCCATATACAGGAAACCCACAGCCAATATCAGCCTAAATGGGGAAACAACAGAAGCATTCCCCTTAAAGGTAGGAACTCGGCAAGGCTGCCTCCTGTCACCACTCCTTTTCTTTTTTTTTTTTTAATTTTATTTATTTCCGTATGTGTATGAATGTATTGTTTGCATGCAAGTCTGTGCACCCGTGACGTGCAATGCCGTGGAGGTCAGAAGAGGGCGTCGGACTCCCCTGGAACTGGAGTTCTCCTGGAATTGGAGTTTCAGACGGTTTTCGGCCGCCATGTGGGTGCTGGGGATCGAACCCGGGTCCTCTGTAAGAGCGGTCGGCGCTCTTAACCGCTAGGCCATCGCTCCTTTTCAATATAGTGCTTGAAATCCTTGCTAGGGCAACAAGGCAAGAAAAAGAAATTAAAGGAGGTCTAATTGGAAAAGAGGAAGTCAAGCTATCCCTTTTTGTTGATGATATGATTGTCTACTTAAGAGATGTTAAAAACCCCACCAGAAAGCTCCTAGAAACGATTAAGTACTTCAGTAAAGTGGAAGGATACAAAATAAATCTAGAAAAATCAGTAGTCATTCTTTACACCAACAGCAAGCAACTGAAGAAGGAATAAAAGGAGGACTTCCCACACACAATATCCTCATAAACAATAAAATATCTAGGGAGGAACCTAACCAAAGATACCAAGGATCTCTACAACAATAATTTTAAACCCCTGAAGAGGAAATTGAGGAAGACATCAGAAGATGGACAAACCTCCCATGCTCATGGAGTGGGAAAATAAATATAGTAAAAATGTTCATTCTACCCAAACTCATGTACAGATTTAATGCAATCCCAATCAAAATCCCCAAGAGTTTCTTCACAGGCTCAGAAAAAAAAAATCCTCAATTTCATTTGGAAAAACAAAAGATCCCAAATAGACAAAGCAACCCTGAGTGAAAAGAACAATACAGGGGGGATTACTATACCAGGCATCAAACTATACTGCAGGGGTATAGTCATAAAAACAGCTTGGTACTGGCACAAAAACAAACCATTTGACCAATGGAAGAAAACTGAAGATCCAAACCTGAGCACATGCAATTTCAGCCACCTCATATTTGTCAAGGGGGCCAAGAAGACACAATGGAAGAAAGACAGCATCTTTAGTAATTGGTGCTGGCAAAACCACCTGTAGAAGAATGAAATTAAACCCCTACCTCTCACCCTGTACAAACGTCAATTCCAGATGGATCAAAGACCTCAACGTGAAATCAAAAACTCTGGAGGTGATAGAAGAAAAACTTGGCAGCAGACTGCAAGACATAGGTGTAGGAAAAGACTTCTTAAATCAGACAACAGCTGCACAAGAAATAAGACCGACAATTGACAAATGGGACCTCATCGAACTCAAAAGCTTCTGTACATCAAAAGAAATAGTAAAGGAAGTGAAGAGAAAACCCACAGAGTGGGAGGAAACCTTCACTGCAGATACATCTAACAAAGCATTAATTTCCAGAGTATACAAGCTACTCAAAAAACAAAGAAGAAAGAAAACAAATTAATCACTCAAAAGATGGAGCAAAGAACTGAACAGAGACTTCACAGAGGAGGAATTAGAGGTGGCTGAAAAACATCTTAAAAACTGTTCAACGTTACTAATAATTAGGAAAATGCAAATTAAGACCACTCTAAGATATCATCTCACTCTGATAAGACTGGCCAGGACCAAGAAAGCAAATGATACCAAGTGCTGGAGAGGTTGTGGGGAAAGGAGAACACTCATCCATTGCTGGTGGGAATGTAAACTTGTAAAGCCACTATATAAAGCAGTGTGGAGAATCCTTGGAAGACTCAAAATGAGCTTGCCGTTTGACCCAGTCATACCACTCTTGGGTATAAACCCACAAGACTCATCTTACTGCAGTAATACATGTGCAGCTATATTTATTGCAGCTCTATTCTCAATAGCAAAAAGCTGGAACCAACCCAAATGCCCCTCAACTGACAAGTGGATAGAGAAAATATGGTACATGTACACAATGGAGTTCTATGCAGCAGTAAAGAAAGAAAACATCATGAACTTTACAGGTAAATGGATGGAGCTAGAAGATATTATATTAAGTGAAGTAACAGAGTCCCAGAAAAACAAACGACGAATAGTATCCCTCATCTGTGGATGCTAGCGCCAATAACCCAGTTGTAAATATTTCTTGTGGAGAGGGATGCATATTAAAAGAACAACAACAGAAAGACTGCATCAGAAAACTGACTGAAATGGTGAATTGGGAGGGGTGGGAGGGGCGGGAGAGGGTCTATATTCGATTAATGTATATTTAATTGATGTGAGTTCAACAAGTATCCAATTTTGCCCAGACTCTGTCTACAGGTTATATGGTGTTTTAGGACTTAGTAAAAGTCAACATGTGTATATTAAACAACATTGGTTTAAAGGTTTTGATAAAAAACGGTAATGCGGGGCTGGAGAGATGGCCTAGCGCTTAAGAGTGCCGACCGCTCTTGCAGAGGACCCGGGTTCGATCCCCAGCACCCACGTGGCAGCCGAGAACCATCTGAAACTCCAATTCCAGGAGAACTCCAGTTCCAGGGGAATCCGACACCCTCTTCTGACCTCCTCGGAGTTGCACGTCACGGATGCACAGACTTGCATGCAGACAATACATTCATACACATACGGAAATAAATAAAAATATTAAAAAAAAAAACAAAAAAAACGGTAATGCATCTGAGTTAATTGGAAATATAAATTGTTGTCCACATTTGTTTTACTTAAAATCTGTATAACAATAACTTTGGGATTGGCACATACAAATGTTCTCTATAATTTTTGTGTTATACAGTATCATCTTGTAGCATTCTATTTTACCTGTAGGATGATTTAACCTAAGGAATTAAGTTTGCTTCCCAAGGTAATGACATACGGTTACCCAAAACAGCTTGGGTGAATTTTATGAAATCTGCACCTTGATTCCTGCCTAGAGGTATGTGTAATACAACTTCCTTTTTGAGACTCATGGATTAAAAAATAAAAACCTAAAATGAAAAGGGGGGATACAGATATATATGAAACCTTTTTTTCAAAAAATTTGAAATTTAAATCTTAAAACTAATTACGGGAAAAGATTTGTATGTTCCCACAGGTCAAAATGTCACTAACTTAACAGCTGAGAAAGAAAAGATACAGCTTTGCATTGTGTAGGATATACCAGGAAGTGCCAGCAGAAAGGTTGGCCCATATAAACATTGAAAGGAAGAAAAGCCTCAGACTACTACAGGCACCAAACCCCTCTGTGGATCCTACTTGTAACAACTGTTTATAATGAGCCCTAACGAGAAACTTACCTTCTAGGTGCCCCAAAGTTTTAATATGAAAGACTTTCTTACCTCCCCTTCATAGAACAAGGAGAAATATGATGCTGATGAGGTTGCTCTCTAACTGTAAATTGGAGCCAGCTGTTATAGAGGTAATCTCTTATAAAACCAGGAAAACTGCCTTCTTTAATTGACTAATAGACACGGGAACTGTGAAAAGGATTATTCTCTTTTTCAGAACCAAATATAATACTAAAGTCTCCTTAAGCTGTGCATTTAAGCAAAATATATTAATACAGGAGAGCTCTGATATCAGCATTGGATTTTTCTACTAAGAGATGTTGGCTAGGGTATCCAAGCCCCCCCCAAAAGGTAAAGGCTTCTTGCCTGTAAGCTGGGATACCTGCAAGAAGAGAGGCAATAAGGCCCTGCTGTTGAAGACCTGATATAATCATGGGAAAGATGTATTGAGATCACACTTGCAAGTGTACAGTTGGTCTCTGGAATACCAGAGAGTGTTACCAAAGGCCACTAAACCAATAAAGCAAATATAGGTCTCCTTGAGTCAAGCATGACTCCTCCGTCAGCACCAGCTACACCTCACCTGCCTGGAAATACTGTGCAGCAGTGGCAGCCATATGTCTGTATATCCCAAATCTAATTGGCTATCAGCTCTCTCCTTGGAGGAGTAACCCAGGGCTGATGCCACAAGCTTACATACTCTAGTGGTTAGGAGATGTTATAAGCCACAGTAAGACCCTGTCATATTTTACAGAAAAAACGTAATTCATGGATTAACATACCATCCAAACATCTGTGTCTATACCAAAGTAACCTACCATAACAATTAGTACTGTTTAAATACCTATATATCTAATTGCTTGTACTTCATTAGTAGGATTGAAAGGTTATTCCTGGACAAACTGTCAGCCCATGAAAGGAAACAGCCAGAACTGATCAGAGTCCAAAATGAAAGCTCCAGAGAAAGTAGACTGTTTTGCTTCTTGTCCACCTGTACCCCTTTGCTCAGCCTAGGGAACAATCTGCGGAAGAGGGGGTGTGGTAGAATGTAAGAGCTGCAATTGGGGTGAATGGTGAAACTACAACAATATAGACTGGACACTTATTTGATCAACATGATTGTACATACAAGCCCCCCTTCCCCCAGCTCGATGGTGGGGCCCTTGGGCTGTGTGGGTTTGGGCACAACTGCTTGCAAATTGGTTTTACATGAAGGATTCTTGTACTCATAAATTATTGCTTACGTTAAAAAATGAAAAAAAATGAAGTAATAGAAATAAAAGAAAATTCTTGCAGATAAAAAACCTTAATAGAAATGTGAACCCAAGAGTTTTTCATTCTTTTAAAAAATTTTTTTATTTATTTTTGTATGTGTATGAATGTACTGTCTGCATGTAGGTTTGTGCACCTGTGTTGTGCAATGTCACGGAAGTCAGAGGAGGGCGTCAGATTACCCTGGAACTGGAGTTAAAGACGGTTCTCACCCACCATGTGGGTGCTGGGGATCAAACCAGGGTCCTCTGCCAAGAGCAGTCGGAGCTCTTAACTGCTTGGCCATCTCTCCAGCCCTCATTCTTTTTTTGTTTTTAACAGCTGGCCTGGATCTCACTATATAGACCTGGAACGAAAACATATGCCACCACATCCAACAAGTTTTTCATTCTTTATGTCAGATATTGGCAGAGAGCAGAGATTGTATACAGAAATCTAAGTAACACATTTACTGCATCTTAACAATGCATTTATCTTCCTGTAGAATTGGCAAATCAGTAAGTGAAAATGTCAAGGTTTTCACTGATCATCCACAACAGGAGAAGAAACAATATGGGGTGAAAAGGAAAGACAGAGACACTCTTCAGAATCCAGAGACTATATGCATCCCTAAAATACAAACATACATTAAAATATCGCTATGAGATAGTCTTATTTTCTTACCAGAGGAAGTTATTTCTCATTAAACTGTAGCATCCCAAGCAAAACAGTTTGTGTTTTCTGCATGATACATTTATTTGTGAAATAATTCAATATTTATTTTAATTGTCTAAATGTAATTTTCTGGGAGAGGGATGTGTTTTACTAGCATATATTTTGTAATGGAAACATTTCTTTCCTAGAATTTTTTAAATTTTATGTATTTTTGTATGTGTATTAATGTACTGTCTGCATGCAGGTCTGTGCACCCGTGTCGTGCAATGCTGCGGAGGTCAGAAGAGGGTCTTGGATTCCCCTGGAACTGGAGTTCTCCTGGAATTGGAGTTACAGACGGTTCTTAGCCACCATGTGGGTGCTGGGGATCGAACCCGGGTCCCCTGCAAGAGCAGTCAGTGTTCTTAACCCTTAGGCTATCTCTCCAGCCCCGTCTTTCTTAGATTTTTTTAAAGAGAGGATAGTAAAGTTGTTTTGTTTCTTTTTGAAGCCATCGGGGCTTTTATATTTACAGTATGATATAGTTCCAGTTCCTTTGGGATCACCAAAGTATATTCCCTCTGGTTTGTGACTCTAGCTGCTCTGTACACTGGAGCCCATTCTGCCACAGGGAAACGCACACTTTCCTTCCCTTTCCATTCTGCATCTGCCCGTCACAGTGCACATTAATGTCATAGGCTCAGTTCTGAATTGCTGGATACACACCTCATAAGTCCAGACAGAGTTGCCATTTTTTCATTTTGTTTTTGCCACCTCCTCCAGTCGTATTCATGTTAGAATCACAAGGTTGTCCTTCTGTGTGCAGCCTTGGTATCACGTGAGATATTTGGATCCAATGAGGTAATCATAACATTTGCTCATTCACTGGACAGATATTTTTGCACTTTTACTTCTCTAGCTTCTGCCACTACTAAGATGCATACGGCAGGCTTCATAAGTTGAGAAACTATTTCTAGATCTTGGCAGAGGAAATAGATGATGTAAAGGAATATAAATATATAGATGACTGATTATAAGTCCTTCTTAGTAACAAAACTCCACAACTTTGAGAGTTGGAAGAAAATATTTTAAGTTGCTGACAAACTGAGCAGGGACATATGAAATTGCATGCCCTGTCTTCTCTAAGTTTTCACTTAAAGGATGAAGTCCATATTGGCAAAGCGAGACTGTGGGGCCAACATACAGGAAGCCTCTTATTCTGTTCTGAGTCATGGAAGGTGTACACTTGGGAGTGAGGGTTCTGCACTCTCCTCTTGGGAAAGACATCCCTTTATTCTCTCAGGAATGTTCTGCATTCACCATGAAATATATGGATCATCGTGGGTAAATAATTCAAAACAGTCTTCATAAAAACTACCCCTTCTGTTTGAAATGTTGATTTCCTTTTTGAAGTGTTTCTAGTTTGATAGCACTTGGTAGTTTTTCTTGTTTATTTCCAAAGAAATACTGGTAGAGCTGTGTGAATGTTTTGCCTTGTGTGCTTCAAAGAATGGGATTTACAAATTAAAATTAAGAAAAATCTTTCATCCAGTGTAGCCAAGTTCTTCATATTTTTTACCTTTAAAAAGTTGCATCTTTCTGATAAGATAGAATTTCAGCTTCATTGAAAATAAAATTTTGCTTATTCCATTGAAATTGGATTTCGAAACTCCCAGTTAGGAATCTACCATAAATGATTGGTATTCATTTTATTTATATAATCTTATATATCCATGTGATTTCCCTACACATACATATTTATTTTATAACATATTAATAAAATATATTTGATGACAAAAATGAGATTTCTTGAAAGACTAAAAGCTAGAGATAAGTCAGCTGGGTTTGGTGACATTCTTGGAGGGCTGAGTCAGGATGATTGCAAGACTAAATATCAAACCAACTAACCAACAAACATGACACAGACTGACACACAAAAATCTCGACCTTTGCAAATTCATACAGAAAATTTTCTGGGCAATGTATAGCTCTTAAACTAATTCTACAGTTCTGATGAACATAGAAATTCAAGTTTTTATTATACCATATTTTTGGTAATTTATGCAAGAACTGTGAGAAATTTCATTATGTTCAAAATCTAGAAAATTCATGATCTCATCTTTTTCCTTAGTGGTTAAAACAGATAATGGAGACTGCAAACAAGGAGCAAGAACTCGAAGGAAGAATGGGGTTCTGAGGTATGCGTCAATCAAGGTTGAAGTGTGGAAGAACCACATGATCCTGTGATATATGCTCCTTAAAGCCAAAGGGGACACAGCCTGAGTGGAACAGTAACTGTGAATGGAACTCTGATGGGAAGCTGGTGTTGTGAAGAACAACCTTGACCTTAGATAAGGGCTGCACTTGGGAACCACAAAGTAGAGGTTTGAATCCTGGCTCTGCAGTACATGGATTCTCAGCACTAGAAGCCTTATTTGAAGTGTTTGAGATATTTTGGGTGCAAAATGATGGAAATAAGAAAAAAAATCATTTGGATAACAAATGAAAAATTAGATAACAAATAAAAATCATTTAGATAACTTTGGCACATGGCAGTTATCAGAAAAGTAATTTAAAAGTGTAAGAGTCCATGTTGTAAACCTGGCCCCAATTTTCTGATCCTAAATATCTCAATCTTTTTTCTATTTTCACTGTATTTTTTAATTAAAATTTTGCACACTCATACAAAACATCTTAATCATCTTTATACCTCCTACCACATCCCCTCCCATAACCCCTCTGGATTATTTTTAAATTAATCAATGAGACAATGGTAACAAAATGTCCTTTGTCTGTGCAACAGGCTGAATCTCTTTTGTAGCATTGTTTTTATGGCTTTTATTGTGCGACTTTCTGACAGTGACTTTAAACAAGTTCTGCTTTGTACTTCAGCTTCCATGTTGATAAACATTGAGTACTTAAACTAATTGCATTAGTCACTTTTTTTTTTTTTTTTAAAATGGTACAAACACCATGACCAAGGGAACTTATAAAAGGAAGACTTTATTTGAGCTTATGCTTCCCAGGAATTAGAGTCCTTCATGGTAGAGTTACATCATGGCAGGAGTTGCTAAAGCAGGAGCAGAGAGCAGAGGGCCTGATTGAGCACACCTTCAATCAGGCACAGGAAGCAGAGAGTGAATGAATGAAGATCCAGCAAGGCTTAAGAACTTTTTTTTATACTTTCTTTAAGTTTTTAACAATAAATAATAAGTTGTGAGTACAAACATCCTTCATGTAAAACCAATTTGCAAGCAGTTGTGCTGAAACCCACACAGTCCAAGGCTCCCACCATCCAGCTGGAGGGGCTTGTATGTACAATCAAGTTGATCAAATGAGTGTCCAGTCTATGTTGCTGTAGTTTCACCATTCACCCCAATCTCAGCCCTTACATTCTACCACACCCCCTCTTCTGCAGATTGTTCCCTAGGCTTAGAAAAGGGGCACAGGTGGATGAGAAGCAAAACAGTCTACTTTCTCTGGAGCTGTCATTTTGGACTCTGATCAGTTCTGGCTGTTTCCTTTCATGGGCTGACAGTTTGTCCAGGAATAACCTTTCAATCCTACTAATGAAGCACAGGCAATTAGATATATAGGTATTTACACAGTACTAACTGTTATGGTAGGTTACTTTGGTATAGATGGTATGCTAAGTCATGAATTACGTTTTTTTCCTGTAAAATATGACAGGGTCTTACTGTGGCTTATAACATCTCCTAACCACAAGAGGATGTAAGCTTGTGGCATCAGCCATGAGTTATTCCTCCAAGGAGAGAGCTAATAGCCAATTAGACTTGGGATATACAGACATATGGCTGCCACTGCTGCACAGTATTTCCAGGCAAATGAGGTGTAGCTGATGCTGACAGAGCAGTCTTGCTTGACTCAAGGAGACCAGTATTTTCTTTATTGCTTTAGTGGCCTTTGGTAACACTCTTTGGTATTCCAGAGACCAACTGTACACTTGCAAGTGTGGTCTCAATACATCTTTCCCATACTTACGTCAGGTCTTCGACAGCAGGGCCTTGCTGCCTCTCTTCTTGCAGGTATCCCAGCTTACAGGCAAGAAGCCTTTACCTTTGGGGGGGGCTTAGATCCCCTGGCCAACCTCTCCTTGGCAGAATAATCCACTGCTGATATCAGAGCTCTCCTTTATTAATATAATTTGCTTATATGTACAGCTTAAAGAGACTTTAGTATTATATTTGGTTTCGAATAGAGAATAATCCTTTTCACAGTTCCTATGTCTATTAGTCAATTAAAAAAGGCAGTTTTACCAGTTTTATAAGAGATTAACTCTGTAACAGTCGACTCTAACTTCCAGTTAGAGAATGACTTCATTACCATCATATTTTTCTTTGTTCTATGAAAAGGAGGTAAGAAAATCTCTCATATTAAAACTTTATGGCACCTAGAAGGTAAGTTTCATTAGGACTCATTATAAACAGTTGTTACAAATAGGATCCACAGAGATGTTTGATGTCTGTAGCAATCTGAGGCATTTCTTCCTTTTAATGTTTAGATGGGCCAACTTCTCTGCTGGTATTTCTTGGTACATCCTACACAATGCAAAGCTGTATCTTTTCTTTCTCAGCCATTAAGTTGGTGACATTTTGACCTGTGGGAAAATACAAGTCTATTCCCATAGTTAGTTTTAAGATTTAAATTGAAAAATTTTTGACAAAAATGTGTAATATATAACTGTATCCCCCTTTTTTATTTTAGGTTTTTTTTTTTGACCTATGAGTCTCAAAAAGGCAGTTGTAGTACACATACCTATAGGCAGGAATCAAGGTGTAAATTTCATTAAATTTATCCAAGCTGTTTTGGGTGACTGTATGTTGTTAATTTGCAAACTTAATTCCTTAAGTTAAATTATCCTACAGGTAAAAAAGAAAGTTTTAATTTCTCTTTTAATTTACAAGATGATACTGTATAACACAAAATTATAGAGAACATTTGTATGTGCCAATCCCAAAGTTATTGTTATACAGATTTTAAGTAAAACAAATGTGGACAACAATTTATATTTCCAATTAACTTAGATGTATTACCATTTTTGTTAAAACCTTTAAACCAATGTTGTTTAATATAGACATTTTTACTTTTACTAAGTCCTAAAACACCATGTAATTTGTAGATAGAGTTTGGGCAAAATTGGATACTTGTTGGACTCACATCAATCAAATATACATTAATTAAATATAGACCCGTGTCCCTCTCCCAGCCCTCCCACCCCTCCAGATTCACCATTTCAGTCAGTTTTCTGATGCAGTCTTTCTGTTGCTGTCCTTTCAATATGCATCCCTCTCCACAAGAAATAAGAACTTTTTAAGTGTAACCAAATGGCATCCTTCCTCCAGCATGGCCATGTCTTCTAAGACCTTCCCAAATGGTGCTACCAACTACTTGGAACCCATTGGGGACATTCTCATTCAAACCACCATATTCCACTCATTGTTCCCCATAGGCTCCTGTCCATATAAAATGCAAAATGCATTTAGTTCAACCTTAAAAGTTCCCATAGTCTTTACCAGTTTCAATCCTATTCAAAACTCCACAGTCCAAAGTGTTCTGAGACTCAAGGGAATCTCTTAACTATAAGCCCCTGACAAATTATATACTCCCAATATACAGTAGAACTAAATACAAGTTCCCTTTCCAAGTGAGAGGAATAGAGGCAGAGTGAGGGAAATCTGGACCAAAACAAGTTTGAAAACCAGCAGGGCAAATGCCCAATCCAGTAACTCCATGTATGCCTTCTTGGACTTTCTTTCCAAAAAGTCTAGATGGCTTAGTCTTCCCCATTTGTGTGCAACATACATCTCTTTCTTGGGCAGGTACCACTCCCTTTATGCAGCTCTCCTTGGCAAATATCTCACAGCTCTGGCCTCTTGAATGGGGTCTCCATTACTAATCAGCCTTCACCTTCACAGTTTCAGGCAATGGCCCATCAGGGCCTTCTTTATGCAGGGAATCCCCTGCTGCACTCTGACTGACCTCTGCAACTCTTTGAAAACAAGGAGGAAGAACCAATGACTCCTTCACTCTTGCATCTTTCATGCCTCTAAAGCCAGCACCATGTGAATGACACTGCCAAAACTCGGTGAAAGTTTGGGATGGATGCTGGCCTGCTTTATCCACAGTCACAGCTTTTTTGCCCAATTTGACCTCCCCAGTCAGTGCCACCAACTACTTGGAGCCTATTGGGGACATTCTCATTCAAACCACTACACTCGCCAAAAATTATATTTATTTAGCCAATTTCCAAGTTTTGTTATTGAATTAAGCGATTGACGTATTTATTTGGCATATTTGTGTGTATCCGTTATCATGATAGTAGGATATTTTTGAATACTGTCTATAGTTGTAGATAACTGAGTTGATTTTCGTTAAAATGATTTAAGGAGGCTGGAGAGATGGCTCAGTGGTTAAGAGCACTGGGTGCTCTTGCGCAGGACCTAGTTTCAGTTCCCGGCACCCACAGGGAGACTAACAACCATCTGTAACTCCCATTCCATGGATCTGACACCCACATCTGACCTCTGCAGGCATAACATAGGTACACCCACATACATGAGGCTATGCATTCATACACATAAAATAAAATAATAAAGTTTAAAAATGATTTAACAAAATTTCTTTCAACAATCAAGAAGTAGTTAATAGTGTTGAGGTTATGCATTTGGTTCATATAATTATAGGAGACAATGAAGGGAGAGGCTGATTTTCCAAATGATTTCTATTTGAAAGGGAATAGAGATTAGAATGAATGGCAGTCCTTAGGCTTGGAGGTTTTTAATTCAAAGGATAGTTTGGAGCTAAGTTTCATTCTGTCTGTTCAATTTACTTATCGCTTACATGGTCAAATAAGTAACAAATCAAGGAAGTAGAAAACTTGATTAATTTTAAGGGGGAGGGATGATGCATAATAGATTTGACAAAGGATTCATTACCCCTGAGAAGCTTTGAAGGATGATGTGTAGGCAATCATTTGGAGCCTTAACTAAAGTCCAAACTCACTGCCAAGTTAATCTCATACTATTTGGAAGCTCTGTGTTTCAAAGAAATGAGAGAAATATCTGGATAAAGTTTTTTGGTTATGATTTTTCCTTCAGTCTTCCAGAGTTTAGTGCAACTATTTCCAGAAAGCAAACTTCAAATTAAGGGCATGTCTTCATAGTATTACTGGACTACCTTGTACATAGTGAGATTATCTTCCTAGAATATTATTCTCTGAACTTTTTTTTTTTCTGTGCCAGCTTATCTATGGAGATTTCTGCAAATATCCAGGAATGTGGAAATATGCTTATTGAGACCCAGAAGATAAGACAATGCATGTTCTGATAAGTGTTACCTTTCCGTTCCAAGATACTGCAAATTTGATGTCTTAAGAAAGCCCATGGATTCCACATCTCAGCTTTTGTATTAATGAATGTAATATAAATTTCATAAATTTCTTCTAATTCCCTTGATATATCAAAACCACATGTACAGAGAGGCTGTTTTTCCTTAATTAGGAAGGTACTAATTTGAATGAAGTTGAACTATTTAAATGTCTATGGAGATTTGATGAAGCTAATTGACTTCAAAATATACTGAACACCTTGAGTGGTTATGGTATCATAGTAACATATGCATACAAGTATATGTACAACAAAAATAAAATATTACAAATAATATACCAGAGGACAGTTCTCAGGTCTTCTGACTCCTGCTAGTTTGCTCTTTAAAATGTCCATTGGGGCTGGAGAGATGGCCTAGAGGTTAAGAGCGCCGACCACTCTTACAGAGGACCCGGGTTCGATCCCCAGCACCCACATGGCGGCCAAGAACCGTCTGAAACTCCAATTCCAGGAGAACTCCAGTTCCAGGGGAATCCGACACCCTCTTCTGACCTCCGCGGCATTGCACGACACGGGTGCACAAACTTGCATGCAGGCAGTACATTCATACACATACAGAAATAAATAAATAAATTAAATTAATAATAAAAAAATTTTAAATGTCCATTGAATCTTTGCTTGAATAAAAGAAAGAAGAAACTAACACCATACAAAACTGGATAAATCTGTTTTGTGTCCTGACTTTCTGACTTAATAGGAAAATGTTTCTGATGTTTTAGTCTCATTTTAATTTTGCATTGTTAATGCTTATTTACTGTGATAAGGAAATGGCAGAGGGGTAGGTTGTAGTGACATGACATTACAATTAATCTTCCTCTCCTTTGAAAGCAGAGGTTACTTGAAAATTGATGTATGCATAATTTTTAATTGATGCAGGTGGTAAGGGAAATAGATTTAAAATAATTGCTTTAAAAACTCTCATGGTCAAAAAGGGCTAGTTTACTATGTGTTCTGTTAGTCTTCGAAATCATTTCCCTGTAAACATACTTCATGTATGTTTTTTCTGTAGATGATAAATTTGGAAAAAAACTCCTTCTCACTTAGCTCTGAATAATTTAGAAAGGGAAGTTGTTTAGCATAGAAGATGGAGAGACATTAGGATGGAGAAAAAGCCTTGGCATAGTTCCAAGTAGAATAAATCTTTACCTGTGGCCAGTGACAATACTGTGGCTTGAATTTGTTGGTTTACATCTCTCCTTTCTGATTGATGCCTTTTTGATCTTCCAATTGAACTCTCATTTTCTTTACCTCTTACTTTTCCTTATTCATCTTTCCTTCTTATCTTTCCCTTACTTTCCTGTAATTTTCATTCTTTTTTGTTCTTTATGATTCTGTCTCTCTTCTTCTCTTTTAACACTTTTATTTGGTGCATGACTCTTCATTCTGTTGTATACTCATTGAATCCTTATATCTGGATTTGTTTGCTCAGAGGTTTGTGTGTGAGCATATATGCAGCCATCAGTGATTAGCCATCTCTCTTATTCTTTTTCATATCTCAATATGCAAGTTATCTTGTTTAAGGGATGATTCAGACATCCTGATTATAATGACTGATGCAATCATTTCTCATGTATTTATTCATTTAAGCAGGTATTCATCTAAATATTGATGACACTAAAATTGAGTATGTGTTTATTTACTTATTCATTCATGAATTTATATTAGGCTTGGTAAGCAGTAGTGGGGATATAATTGAAAAGTCATTGTCCAAGCCACAAGAAACTTGGACTCTATCAAAAGAGAACATCAGATAAGCAAGTAATTATAATACAGTGTCATTTGTGTTGAAGAATCATGGGCATGTGGAAGGATATTTGGAACATAGGGAAGAATTCTATGAATTTGGTTGAGGTGTCCAAAGAGTGAGGGTATAAGCTATCTTTACAGCTGATGTTTCAGAATTTAGCATGGTTTCCTTCTGAAGCTGATATTAAAACAGAGACAAGGTATGTGAGTTGCTGTCTTAGCTTAGATTGTCTTGGGGACAAAAACATTAATAGATTGTCTTGGGGACAAAAACATTAAGAAGGAACAAGTAATTGATAAGTGAGATGTTGGGGAAAATGCAAAATGCTACATAGCCTCATAAGAAAGTCCTGTGGGCACCTGAGTCAGTGCATGTTGGTAGAAGATTCATGGGATTTCTGTCTTTCATTTCCATGTTGGCCCTCTTACTGAGTCAAGTTTGCTTCCCCTGTCACTATCTTCATATCAGTTCCAGAAAATACACCACATCCCTGGCTGAGAGCTTCGGGAGAAATCAGGGAATCCATGGGTTCATTGATGACTAACCTAGACTGGATTATCTACCTCAGGTCTTTGAAAGTCTCATCCAAGCCAACAACACTCTTCAGAACCACTGCCAATGTCAAGCTATAAGACATTATTGCTGATAACCAATGCTATTGAACATGGGTGCTAGTGGAAGAATGATTGATAGGCCTCTTTGTTACAGCACTAACAAAATAGGTCAAAGACAGCTGGAAAGACATGCATGAATGGTTCTTAAGGAGTAAACCTCAGGCTAGTTAGATGGCTCAGAGGGTGATAATGCTTGCTGCCCAGCTTTTGTTCTATCCCTTGGTCCCCATGTGGAAAGAGAGAACTGACTATCAGAAGTTGTCTCCTGACCTACACACATGCATTGTGACATATTCCTTCCCTTAATAAATAAATTCATGTAAAATAAATAAAGAAAAGAAGTAAATATGCAAATTATAGTCCATAGAATGTAGGCAGTGGAAGAATGAAAAATCTAATACTCAATTCTCACTGGTTCACTAAAGGGAGTCCCATTTGGATCCCTTGAAAACAACCCTGTAAGGGATGGAGAGATTGCTCAGGGGTTAAGAGCACTGGCTGTTCTTGCAGAGGACTGGAGCTCAATTCCCAACACCCGCACACCCTTAACTGTGTTCCCAGAAGAATCCAACACCCACACCCTCTTCTGACCTCCATAGGGTTGCATGACCTGGATGCACTCACATACATACAGGCAGTATACTTATAAAATTAAAAGTGTACAAAATAACCCTATATATATAAAACCAGTGTATTCTAATTCAACTCTTACTATCACATGTTCTAGACACCAAATGCCAGTTAAGACCTGGTACATCAATTACCAGCAACATTACCTCCGCAATAACACCAAGTTGTAGTAGAATTCATTTTCATCATACTACCTTGTAAAGTCAAATATTTGAGTATATAATGAAGATATTAAAAACATATTCAGGGGCTGGAGAGATGGCCTAGCGGTTAAGAGCGCCGAACGCTCTTACAGAGGATCCGGGTTCAATCCCCAGCACCCACTGGCAGCTGAGAACCGTCTGAAACTCCAATTCCAGGAGAACTCCAGTTCCAGGGGAATCTGACACCCTCTTCTGACCTCCGCGGCATTGCATGACACGGGTGCACAGACTTGCACGCAGACAGTACATTGATACACATACAGAAATAAATAAATGCTGGGTGTGGTGGCGCATGCCTTTAATCCTAGCACTTGGGAGGCAGAGGCACGCGGATCTCTGTGAGTTCGAGGCCAGCCTGGTCTACAGAGTGAGTTCCAGGACAGCCAGAGCTACAGGGAGACCCTGTCTCAAAAAAAAAGACCAAAAACAAAAAAACAAAACAAAACAAAAAACCAAAAAACATATTCTATAAAGGGATGACAAGAAGGAGTTTCTACCATAAGGAAATATCCAATGTCAGTTGTTAAAACCTGACATTCCAGACTATTTTTATTCATTTATGGACCACAGCAATGGAATTTCAGAGTGAAATAGAGAGGTTGGGTACAATTCTGAAGATGAGATGGGAAAATGGGATTTTATAAGAGCAAATCAGATACAAGTGACTGAAAAAAATGACAAAATGAAACATAAGGAGTATGTCAGTTTCTTTTGTGTGCTAAAAATACCTGTGAGCAGGACTCAAAATACCAAATATTTGGTTTATACTTTTGGACATTCAGTCCAGTACTTAGTCCTATGTGCTAATTTAAAAAGCCATGTGGTGGACAGAATTCTTCATGTCCCAGGCTTCAGAAAGTACAGAGCAAGGAGGTGATTGGGGAACAGGTATGACCTCCAAAGTTCTATCCCAATCTCTCCAAAAAGACCACATCTCCTAAGTTTCTAGAATTCCCAAAATACTATCACTGATCTATGGCGTACACAAGAGTCTGTGGGTGAAATTCCATAGGTAAACAACAAAGAATAAGGCAGATACTCTCTAAATTGTGTAACAGAATTCCTACTGATAAACGTAGGGTGATTAGACATTATCTTAGAGAAGACAGAGTGAAGAATCTAGATATTCAGCAAGATCAGATACTGAGAGTTGGTGGGAGGGTCTTGATGAACTGTCTTAGCAATATTCTTTTTCTTTTTTTTATTAATTTTATTTATTTCTGTATGTGTATGAATATACTGTCTGCATGCAGGTGTGTGCACCCGTGTCGTGCAATGCCGCGGAGGTCAGAAGAGGGTGTTGGATTCCCCTGGAACTGGAGTTCTCCTGGAATTGGAGTTTCAGACGGTTCTTTGCCGCCATGTGGGTGCTGGGGATCGAACCCGGGTCCTCTGCAAGAGCAGTCAGCGCTCTTAACTGCTAGGCTATCTCTCCAGCCCAGCAATATTCTTTTTCAAAACTGTATTTGGCTAGGTGTGGTGGGACGCACTTATCATCCCTGTTCTTGTGAAGTAGACACAGAGTATCAGGGGTTCAAGACAATCTCAACAATAAAATGAGTCTTCTGAGGTTAGTGTGGGCACAGAGGGATGGGGGCAAGGCTCAGAATACGTAATAAATTTTGCCAAGCCAAAGTTCTTTGTGAATACTATACCACAGATAGTAATCGTCAGAAGTAGTTTCTAACTCCAAGGAACATTTGTCTAGAAACTGAGCCCTTTCCTCTGTAAATACCTCTTCTTCAAGATAGGAAAATATCCTATACCATGAGTCAGTCACATAGTTTAATACTATTCCCTTCGGTGTTGTTTCACCTTCAAATAGTCTTAATTTTAAACACATGTGAATCTTGGAGTCATTTAGCTACAGTAAATGAAGAAAATGTGAAAATTGTACTCTAAGGTGACCAGAGCAATTTTGCAACTTGTTTGGTTAAAAACAAATCACATAAACACCGACTTGGAAAAGACACAGACATGTGGATTCAGACACATTTTACACTGACCTTATTTTGAAAATCAACGATTCTGATTACTAACCAGTTAAGTTATTCAAATAAATCCCAGCTTATCTGATGCCTTAGAAATGGTTTCTTTCCTCCAAGGTACATTCTGAATATATTGACTATTTGGCTTCAGGATTAAAAAAGTGAATTACTTCCTTGTTTCTTCCACAGTTATCATCTTCTTTCATCTCTTTGCTTGCAGTTCTGTGTATTTCCTGAAGCAAACAAAATATTTACTCCTGTATAGTAATTGCAGATTTTGATTGATAAAAATAAATGCCACATCTAGTTTGAATCTATTCTATTGTTGCAGGTGGAAGTCTGCAGGTTTAGATTAAAGCAGAAAAAAATGCACATTAATTTAAAGTAGTACATTTACTGTAACTGAGAATTTTAGTTAGACTTCACACTAGTTCATTCTAATGGGCAGAAAAGCCTTATTAAAATTCAATCACCAAATCCTTTCATTAACTTGGTCACAACTATTTTACAAGTGGAATTTCACATATATTCTGTGAATTTCCCATTAAAGTATAATCAAGTCTTCATGTATGTTTCTTGCATGTAGTCTACATAAAGCAAGTCTACACTGCTGCCTTCCTTTTCTTCAACTTCTTATGTTTTGAGTTCCCAAATATTCTTCCTTCTTCCGAAGGTGTATTTTTGAATGTTACTGATAGTTTCCTCTTGCTAAAGGTGAGTGAATAGTAGTGGTTCAGTCTGAGCTGAATGCCTGCAGTCTTGGATTTCTCTCAACTGCTTACACCTTTGGCTTCTCACACTTCTCAGCACATGGCTGTCTTGTGCTTGACTTCCACTTTTGACAATGCAGCCTTGGGTTTTACCCATGTTTTCCTCTTGTACCTATTCAGCTACTAAAAAAATCCCACCATTTCTTATCCTAGACTTTTCAAAGACATTCCCATCCACTAAGGTCATGTGTTATCATAAAATATATTATGGTTAGTGTTGATTGTCACCTTGACAGGATCTGGAATCTTCTAGGAGACAAGACTCTAGGAATGCCAGTGAGAAATTATATAGATTGTATTAGATTAACTTCAACACACATCAGTGAAGGATTATCTTGATTCAGTTAAGTGGGGTTGGAAGATCATTTTCCTAGGGCTTGGGTGCTGGACTGCATAAAAAGGAGGAGGCTAACTGCATATGAGCATTGAGGACTCTCTGCTTCTAGACTGGATGCACTGCCTTCACAGTCTCCTGCCATCGTGAATTCCCCTCTGTGAACCATGAGCCAAAATAAATAAACCCTTTCTTAAGTTGCTTTTATCCAGGTGTTTTATCATAACAACAGGAGAAATAACTAAGACAAAATGCAACAACTTTTAAAAAACTATTTTCTTTTTTTTTTTTTTTATTTTTTCTTTCCACAAAAAAATCCCAAACAGTACAAAATGGCAATGACCAAACAAAGTGAAAAAAAAGGAAATTTCCTTCTTTTCTGGTGAAATATAGACTCAATCTATAGAGCTTGCTTTGTAATGCTTCTTTTTTTTTTCATTTTTCCTTTTATTTTTCTTGCTCTTTCGTGGCTACCAGAAGGATAAGTGTGTACTGACTGGTACAGGAAGCCTTGCATTCTCAGCTGAAAAAGAGTCTGGTTAATTTGAGGGGTCTCATCCCTAACTGCCTACTCAATTTCTAGCTCCTATTTAGTTAGTTAACCCTCTGAAAGGGGTCACCCCAACTACCACAAGGGATTCAGGATGCTGACCACTCTGACTTCTTCCATGCTAAAAGGGGACATTGGGTATGGCAACTTGGTTATCCCAGTTCAGAGGGTTTATCTAAAGGACCACCAAAAGGATAACTATAGAGGGAAAAATGTCCTTGACTAGTGCCCATGAAAGTGAAGTTAAGGCAGAAGTAGTGAGGTACATGAGCTAGGCAGGGGGTCAGGAGAAGTAAGAACAGGGTGAATTCAAATGTCCAATTTGAACATTCAAGCCCCTCCAGCTGGATGGTGGGAGCCTTGGGCTGTGTGGGCTGGGGCACAACTGCTTGCAAATTGGTTTTATATGAAGGATGCTTGTGCTAAAAAAAAGCTAGATACTGACATTTGAACTAACTGGGAATATAAAATGCTAGTTGTTTTATTTATAGTTTGTATTGGGTTGGTCTCTATATTTTTCTGAATTATACAACATCACAGTGTAACACTTTCTTTCACTTGTAGGGCAATTTAAAGGAATTAAGCTTAAATTTTACTTCCCAAATAAGTAGAAGTCATAGTCCAGTCATATAGCTTTAAAGAGCAAAGTGTTTATTGGGTAAAATTTATTTAGCAGGTACTCAACTCTGCCCAAGCTTTATCCACAAAGTATAGGATATTTTAAGGCTTAGTGAATTGTTTAGATTAGTTAAATTTAGGTGTAGGTTTTGGTGAAAATGGTAATACAATTGAACTAATTGGGAATATAAAATGTTAATTGTTTTATTTATAATTTGTATTGGGTTAAGGTACAGAAATGGCCTCTATATTTTCTGAATTAATACAACATCACATTAAACACTTTCTTTTACTTGTAGGACAATTTAAAAGGACTAAGCTTAAATTCCTTCCCAAATAAGTGAGCAACAGGTCAATGAGAAACAGTTTGGGTAAATTTAATGAAAGCTTATGCCTTGGCTCCTGTTTATGGGTATGTGTAATACAACTTAGGCATCTATAGGTCAAAACATAAAAACCTAAAAAAAAAGAGGGAGGTGGGTGTGGGGTAGTATCCTTTCTGGGATACAATGGAAAACTCTGTGTTCCATCCTATTGATAAATTTTCAATTTTTCTGATCTTGAAACTATAATGGGAGGAGAATTTTATGTTCTCACAGGTAAAAACACCAATCTAAAGGCCTGAAAACATACAACTTATGGCTATGAAGATGGACTGGGAAATGCAGGCATAGAGGTTGACCCTCTGAACATTAAAGAAAGAAGAACTCAGATTGCCGAGTCACAGACACTGAGCATCTCCTCTGAATACTATTGGGGTTAAATGTTTATAAATGGGCCCTAATGAAGTTTACCTTCCAGATACTGAGAAACCTTCCTACCTCCCCCTTTATAGGAAAGAAAAAAATGATAATGAAACCACTCCCATTACTGTAAAATTAGAGCCAATTTTTACATGGTAATTTCCTATATAAAACAGGCATAACTACCTATTATTGACTGATAGGCATAGGAACTGTGAAAGGATAATTCTCTATCTAGAGCAAAATTCAATATAAGTGTTTATAAGTTGTGTAATTAAGCAAAATATATTACTACAGGAAAGCTCTGAACCGGCAATGAATTATTCTGCCTAGGAGATGTTGGCTAGGAGGATTCAACCCCCCCCCAAATTATAAAGGCCTTTTGCCTATAAGTGGGATATTTGCAAGGAGAAAAGGAATAAGTCCCTGTTGTCAAGACCTGGTGTGAGCATGGAAAATGTTATGAGTCGTCACTGCTAGCATACAATGGCCTCTGAAATGCCAGAGAGTGTTACCAAAGGCCACTAAAGCAATACAGCAAATATTGTCTCCCTGAGACAAGCAAGACTCCTCCGCCAACACCAGCTACACCTCAAGAGCCTGGAGATGCTGTGCAACAGTGGCAGCCAAGTGTCTATATATATCCCAAATCTAAGTCTAATTGGCTATTAGCTCTCTCCTTGGAGGAATAACTCAACGTGATGCCCCAAGCTTATGTCCTCTAGTGGTTAGGAGATGTTATAAGCCACAATAAGAACTTGTCACCCTTTATAGAAAAACCACAGTTTGCAGATTAGCATCCCATCCAAGCATCTGTGTCTATGCTCACAGCTTAGCTTGACATAATAATTGGTACTGCTTAAATGCCTGTACATCCAATAGCTTGTGCTTTGTTAGTATGACTAAAAAGGGTATCACTGGAAAAGCTGTCAACCCATGAAGGGAAACAACCTGAACAGACTAGAGTCCAAAATGACAACTCCAAAGAAGTTTTCTTCTCACCCACTTGTGCCCCCTTTCCCAAAGCCCAGGGAACAAACTGCGGAAGAGGAGGTGTGGTAGAATGTAAGGGCTGTGGAGAGATAGGGGTGAATCATGAGACTACAGGAATATAGTCTGGACTCCTAATTGATCAACATGCCTGTGCATACAAGCTTCTCCAACTGGACTATGGGAACCTTGGATTGTTCAAAATTTGGACATAGATACTTGCAAAATGCACCAATTACCTAATTGTATGACAAACTGAGTAACATCAATGTTATCTGAAAACAACTGTGTCGTTATATTGTAGAATCCCTTAAAAATAAACAAATAGGGGCTGGAGAGATGGCCTAGCGGTTAAGAGCGCCGACCGCTCTTACAGAGGACCCGGATTCGATCCCCAGCACCCACATGGCGGCTGAGAACCGTCTGAAACTCCAATTCCAGGAGAACTCCAGTTCCAGAGGAATCCGAGACCCTCTTCTGACCTCCGTGGCATTGCACGACACGAGTGCACAGACTTGCATGCAGACAGTACGTTCATACACATACAGAAATAAATAAAATAAAAAAAAAAGATGTCACAAATGTGTCACTGGACTTCCAGAAGTAGGAAAAAAAAAAAGAAAAAAAATAATCAAAAAAGTAATATTTTTATATTTTTAAAACAAAAACAAACAAACAAAAAATAAAAGTCCATTTGAATTTCTTGACAAGGGGTTTCAAAGCATCCATTTATTAGTTTCCTCCTTCTGTTAATTTGGGCATGATATATGGACTCAGGATCTGCATCCCAGGTCTTCTAATAGTCAAGATATGAATTTCCACTTAGTTTTTTAGAAAGAAAGAGGAAATTTTATTATTATGCATTAATTGACAACAATAATGGAGTTGTCCTTTGGCTGCAGGTAACCCTACATTATTAATCAAGGTCATGATCTAAGGTTTTGTGCCTGTTTAAGGCTATTTGATATAACTTTAAGCCTAGTATCTGGAGGCACAAATTTTCAGGCTTTTAAAAGACATAAACGGACTATTTATCTTTTGGTTATACTTCCCTTTTGGGTGTTTAAGTCCACACAATTAGCCCAGATTAACCAAATTTTGTTTTCTCAAGGTCATTTGAGGATCTGGTCTTCAAGGGGCACTCAGGCTTTCCAGGAGGGAGTGCCTAGCTCCTTTTTTCTATTCTTAACCAGTTTCATCTATTGAAGACAATGTCGGGTATTGCTAGACCAGGTTTCCATTTGGAGCATGAGGCAACTTTCCTCTATGTTGACCTTCATCTTTATAGACTGGACACTGGCTGGGGTTCTGTTAGTGGATCTCCAAGACCTCCCTGCATAGGAAGCCTGATGACTCACAACTGCAGAACATTTTAAGAGATCCCCCCAGACAAATCCCCTGGGACTAATTGACCTCAAAGGGCAAAGAACAAAATTGTCCCTTAAATCCCTTGACCAAATTGATATGGGCATTAAGTATGGACATTAAGCATCCAGAAAGAAAGGTTACACCAATCTGATACTTTTAATTACTATACTGTATTTAGATAAAGTTTGAAAAAAAAGCCTAAAAAACCTTGCATAAATATTGACTGGCAGAGATTTAATACCATAGGATAAGAGGCAAAGCCAATGAGAGAGATTTAAACAATTTTAGGCATATCTTAAATGTAAATGGTTTACTACAAACAGAAGTAGTCTTGTGGTCTCTTTATCTTCCCAAATCCCATATCCTGGTTTGTAATTTTCCAATAACAGGAAACATGCCTATTAATCGGAATTAAGCTGATACATTTTACCAAGTACATCCAAACTATCTCCTTCTAGGTTGCATGCCACTGGTTCAGGGAAATAAACCTAACTTTGCTTGAGTCAAATTTTCTTGAAATGGGCAGAGCAGATAGCAAAAGTAGCACTTGCATAATAGAATGAGACAAAGAATTTCTTTCAGTAGTCAGAGGTAACCCATTACTTGTCTATGCCCTTTTAACCCAAATCCACAACTGGAAATTCGGTATAAAAGGAATATTATTTTTATTTTATGTGTATGAGTGTATTACCTATCTGTGTGCAAGTACACTTGCAATCCAGTTCCATTCTATTGTTTTTTGCCTATTTGAAGTCTTAACCACAACCCCCATGGGTATCTCTGCTTCAAAACTAACCTGTGTGAACATAGATTCCTCTGTGTGTCTGGGGCCCCTCCCACAAAGTTGATCTTCTCAGATGATTTTGTGGAAATTTCAAAACAAAAACAGGAATAATAATACAAATTCTTCCTTTGTTAAAAAAAATCATGCAGTCGCTCTCTTCACAATATGAAAAGCTGGAATCAATCCATATGCCCCTCAACAGACGAGTGGATGACAAAAATGTGGTACATCTACACAATGGAGCACTATTCAGCGGTAAAGAATGATGGCATTATGAACTTTGCAGGTAAATGGATGGAGCTCAAAGCCATTATGCTGAGTGAAGTAACACAGTCCCAGAAAGACAAATGGAGAATGGTTTCCCTCATTTGTGGCTGCTAACACCAAATCCCCCAGACGAAAGCCGAACCACAGTATGGTTATATTTTTGTTTATCTGAAAGCAACTATGTTGTTATAATGTGAATCTCTCAATGGGTTCTAGAATCCACCCACCAATTATTTTCAGACTCTGTAATTACTGTATATGTGTGGAGTCTGTTCTATAATCTCAGGTGAAGTCTGCTCTGTGATGGTATTACAGCTTGCTTTAAGGCCATGCTAGTACTAATTTCCCATATACTAACATGTGCATGCATACTCACTTAGACCTATACACACAAAACATACACAGACACATACACATACAAATATGTATACGTACATGCAAACATATACTCACATGCACACAAATATAGACATACACAAAATAAACTTAATTAGGTAAAGAATTTACATAGCATTGAATTCTTTTTGGATTCTTTCTGCCTTTCTTATCATCTAGGTCTAATAGACATCAAAACCAGTATTTTTATTATTAGCCTAGAGTTTGCAAATTTCTCAGTAGATGAGTTTGTGGTGCTTTAGGAATGTCATTCAATTTTCAAGGTTACACTCATATATACAGAAAAAGATAATTATCTACTGTTCCATAAGGACTCGATAGTTAAGGGAGAATGACTGAGGAAGGAACAGGTGGGATTTAAGTCAACAGAAAGACTTTTTAAAAAGTGAATTTATTTGTCAGGCTCTATTTAGAGAAAAGCTAATTTTATATTTTGAATATTCTCCCTCATCTTATTTTACACATGTGAAATTGCTCATAGTTGTTATTTATCTTTCACTTTGTTCTAAAAAAAGATTTAAGATAGCTTATGAAGATATTTAAAATACGTCGAAGCAATGTAATTAGAAATAGGTGAGAAAGCAGGAAAATAGCAAAACTAGGAACTTAAAGTCGACCTCCGAACAGGACAAATATATCCATGCCTTCATGACAGCTTTGCATACTACTTGCTAGTGTCTGACGATCTTTAGCAACCCAAGTTGAAGGGATTCAATCAGTTGTAACATTCATGATATTCAGCATATGATAACAAATGGACTCTTGGGGACGTGATGTTGAAGAGAGAGGGGTCCTCACCTCAGAGATCTTGGGAAAGATGATATAATATAATGAACAACATTCTAAACAATACCCTCAGCATCCTTGCAGTAACTGTGGTAAGTTTCATGATGCAGGTTCCTGTAATGTTCTTGCTGTTCAGGCTGATCGCACCACATAAAAATAAAATTCAGCTTAAGGCCCTTGTATGCTACCACAGGGGACAGTGGTGTGTGTGTGTGTGTGTGTGTGTGTGTGTGTGTGTGTGTGTGTGTGTGCATGCGTGTGCAGGAATGGAAGAGCTGTAGGATGTAAGTGTGAAACTAGATGCTGGTTTGATGTACTTGTTGTTGATTTAATTAAATTATTTTTGTATGATTTTCTGACTACATGTATGTAAATTCATCCATGTCTTAAAATGCCCATGGAGTCCAGAAGTGGAAGTTGGATCCCCTGGAATCAGAGTTACTGATCTTTGTCAGCTGCCATTGGGTTTGGGGAACTGAACCTAGATCCTCTGCAAGAACATCCAGTGCTCTTAACCACTGAGATATCTTTCCAGTCCATGAATTTTTGTGTTTTACCATCACAGATCATCTGGTGCAATGAATTGTTGCCTTGTTCTTCATTATATCCTCAATAAGTGATTCTATCTAAAATTTGACAGAGATTTATTTGCCAAAGAAATCAAGATCTACCTTACTTCACTGATAATCTAATCCATAAGTTATGAAAAAATTATCTTGTTTGTGGTAAAATAGACCAAAGCTATGAATATTTTGCAATGACTTTTAATGTTCTGTCAAGCAGAAACAAGAGAACAATGTATCTGAAGAATGTCCATCTCCATCTGATGTCTAAGCCCACTTTACCTAGCATGGGCTGTCATTCACTTTTCATCAAAACCAAAATCTAGACACATAAATAGTCTTAAATTTTATCCTGTTTTATTGTAGATATTTGTCTGCTTAGAAAAAGAAAGCTAACTATTAAAATTCTAATGACAAAGAAATGATGGTTGTTAGATTAGGATATATTATAATGTCATTCTAAATTGTGTTTGGTACATTTTGATAATAGATAATGAATTATAATCTTGCTGGGAAAAATTCAATGCAACTCCTCATCTAATGAAATGGCTATTTCTCTGTGACATTTCATTACAACCACAAAATCAAGGACTTGAAAATTTATTTTTCCTCCTATTATTCAAGAAATATTACAAAATGCAGTTTCATTGTCATTAGGATGTACTTAAACTACCGGGTGTTATAAGATCTAATCTCTGGGATAATGTCTGCATTAAAGAATCTATGTCAGCTCAGCCCTTTATCTTTCCTGCAAGTAATAACAGAAAGCATAGCTAAATGATCTTAAAGGCAGCAATAAAAGCTTTCCCTGTTTTATAATTTCTTACAATGGGTTCTTTTCTGATGAGCTCTCAAAATTCAAAAGCTAAAACTTTTAGAAAAAATGAGAGAAATCCCCCTCCCCTATACACATACTTTTAATGCTTACTCCAATATTATCTATTTTCATCTCAATAATAATACAGAGAATAGTAGACTTAAAAGAGGTACACATTTGAATCTCTGTATGTCTAGTCAAAGTAGGGCCGAAGCTGTAGTCACAAACAATCTTAGCTAGAGGAATATGAGGAATGAATACATCGAGAGAAAACATTTGATTAAGAGCCCTGCTTAGACAGTGAATAATAGTCTTTCCTGGACAGAAATTTAATGGGGTAGGAGCTCTTTTGTAGGTTAAAGGCCTTGTTGGATTAATTTATTGTCTATTGCTTTGAAGAGGACCTATTAAGTTGGAGGCAGAAGGACAAAAGGACTCTGCAAATGCAGAGGCTGGTAATTACCAGGACATCTGCACATCTGTGGTTAGCTGTAAGAAACTTCTGAAAGATTCATAAATGTGCAGCACCTTGTACTTCTGAATTACCTCCCTGAGTGCCAAACTTGTCGAGTTAGCTGTAATATCCCAGTTTGCGCCAAGCCCCTTCCTGAGTACATTTCACTCAACTGTTGAGCTTGTCAAGTATTAATTGCAGCATGGGGTGTTACAAAAGGACCACATTTTACTCTGTGTAATGAGAAATCCCTAAGGGAAAACTATATTGTCTTTCATAGCTGGAAAGCAATTTCTTTGTTCATTTTTATCAAATATCATTAGTACTAAATGCAAGAAAAAGAAAAAAAATGGTCTAAGAAGTTAGATTTAAGTTAGATTACTCAGTGGTTAAGAGTATCTACCACTCTTCCAAGATTAGCTTCTAGCATACAACATTGGAGGATGCACAACTGCCTGTAACTCCAGCTCCGGGGGGTATCTGACACCCTCTTCTGGACTACACAGATATCTGTACTCCTGTGCACACACCCATACACACACACACACACACACACACACACACACACACACACACGCACACACACACAATTTAAAAATAATAAAAGTAAGTCTCTAACTCTATTTATCTCTCTCTTTACCTACCTACCTATCATCTATTATCTATCTTTATAAAACCAGCATGGTGGCACACGCCTTTAATCCCAGCACTTGGGAGGCAGAAGCAGGTGGATCTGTGTGAGTTCAAGGCCAGCCTGGTCTACATAGTTCCAGGTCTACATAGCTGGGGCTACAGGGAGACCCTGTCTCAAAAAGACAAAAAAAAAAAAAAAAAAAAAGAACTATCAAACGTCCTGAAAGTCATATTGGCATGGCTGTATCATCTTTCTTTATATTGGCTATAGACACATAAACACACATACTCATACACACAAGTACACACATATTATCATTAGATCCCATTTAACATGATTTATGCTTTAGTCGGACAAACCACAGTAAGATTGCATCTCTGGAAAAATAACTACCATCATATTCTTTCAGTGGAAATTTATTGAACTTCTTCTGTGGGCCAGGAATTCTGTAAGGGCTGGTGAAGATTGAAGCAATATTTTTGAACTGGATTCTGCTCTTATCTAACTTATATCTGAGCAGGACAGATATATCACATATACAAGCCATAGCATTGTAAGACAGAAGGTGATAGATGGCCCAAGTCAAACTTCTGACTCTTTAGGGGAAGGTTTGGGAAGAAGTTCATAGAGAAGTTAATAAAAGAAAAAAAAAAGATATGATAGCATAGGAAACTTATGTAATTCATTTATCAGGTAATATAATTTAGAAATGAACTGACAGGAAGATAGATGTGCATTTAAGACCTATGTGCACTGTGCTTATAGATCACTGTTTGGAAAATGGTTTTGAACATTCCTGTGTAATTTGGTTTAGAAAGCTTGATCCTAATTTTGTTCATCTTTATGATAATAAGCATAATCTGTTTTGAAGAGGGCAGTTACCTGTGTGCCTCCAGCTGTAGCACTTTCACAATTCACCCCACTGTTTTCCATAAGCTCCTATCCTCTGGACAACTCTCAGCCAGAGTTTGAAGTAGGGGATAGACCAGCCTTGGTTTTTCTCTCCCAAATGAGTCTCTTGGGCCAGCCTTATGCAGTTCTTCCCTGTGGATGATATTCTCAAGTCTCGTGTGAGTTAGCTTTTATGTTACTTAAGTGAATCATGTTCTGGGAGAAATGTGCAGAGGTCTCCATTGATGGCTGGCTGGCTCCACTGTTCGGGTGACTGAGCTGTAGTTTTAACATCATAGAAGAAGCTGCTTAACTCATGGTAGACAGGAAAAAAAGAGAGCGACACAAAAGGAGTGAGTGCAGGATATACTTGTGAAGGGCATGGCCCAGGGACACTTTCCCTACTAGGTCGCCATTGTAACAGATTTCAGTATGAACCCAGCAATGGATTAGCCCAGTCATGAAATCAGGAGTCTCCTGATGCAGTCACTGTTCAGTACATCTCTCAGCTGGGGGTTAAGCCTGTAACAAGTAAGCCTTTGGAGTAATACATCCTGCCCCCATCCCTGGAATAGAGCTGAACTACCACCTGCGCCCTCCCCGCCCATTGCAAGTGCTCTATTTTATCTTTTAAGAGCATCAGTCTCAAATAATTTCCTAGAATCTGTCTTCAAATTTTCCATGTCATAGGTTGGGAGAAATATTAAGTCTCTAAAACATCTATTGCACAGTGAGGATTGCAATGACCACGTTTTATTGAAGAAGAAACAGAAGCTTAAATGGGTTTGTTCATGTTCACAAAACTGGGGAGAACAGGGGTGCATTTTTAGAATAAAGTAAGGATTTTGGGTGTAATTATTTTATGTTTAAAGGTACTGATTGTGATACATTTTACCCAGTGAAATATTTTTATAGAATTATTGTGAATTTCATACAGTATATTTGTTTGATCATATTTAGATCCTCTTCCCTGTCTGCACCCCCCACAGGCTACTCACTTATATATATATATATATATATATATATATATATAAGAGAGAGAGAGAGAGAGAGAGAGAGGAGAGAGAGAGTCCAAATTGTTTACCAAATTTCCTTTTGCGTGTGGTTCTTCCATTGAACCTGGTCATCCTGGCCAAGATTTCACCTTTCTTTCTTTTTCTTTCTTTCTTTCTCTTTCTTCTTTTCTTCATTTCTTTCTTTCTTTTTTCTTTCTTTCTTTCTTTCTTTCTTTCTTTCTTTCTTTCTTTCTTTCTTTCTTTCTTTCTTTCTTTCTTTCTTTCTTTCTTTCTTCTTTCTTCTTTCTTGGTCTTTTTGAGACAGGGTCTCCCTGTAGCTCTGACTGTTCTGGAACTCACTCTGTAGACCAGGCTGGCCTTGAATTCACAGAGATCTGCCTGCCTCTGCCTCCCAAGTGCTAGGATTAAAGGCATGCAAGAATCTTACCTTTCAATCAGACTGACTGTCTTCCCAGGAGCCATCAGTTGTCAAATCTTCTTCAGATACAGTTGGAGTTTCTTACTTTTTTCCCCCATGTCGATGCTGGGATTTTGTCTGACTTGAGCTTGTCCACACAAGACTTATGTAAGCTCTCAACATTGCTGTGAGTTCATACGAGTAACTTACCAGCTGTCTGGAAATTCTGTTTCCTTGTGGTCATCTATTCCCTTTGGCTCTTTCAAAATCTTTCTGCACACTATTTTGCAATGACCCCTGAACCTTGGGATGCAGAAGTTTGCTATTGGTGTCCAATTCAGGGATACACACTCTGCTGCCTCTTATTTTCTGCATATTGGCCAGTTGTGGTTCTCTATGTTGATCACCATCTGCTGCATGAGGAAGTTTCTTAGTGAGCATTGAGAGATGCATTAATAGTCTCTCTGTCCCTTATTCTGAATCATTCTTGCAACTTGGAAGGCCTTGTGACCTGTCTAGTCTCAGGTTTCCATGTTCGATATCAGTGGCAGAAATAGACTCTATCCTCTGAAGATAACCTTAAATCCAGCTGTAAGGTGGTTGGTTAATTCCACAATATTTGTGCCATTGTTGCACCACTGGGTGCAATATTTTGCCAGCCCAGATGTCACTGTAGCTTGCAAGATTCACAAATGGGTAAGATTAATGATTGATTTTCTTTTCAGGCATCATGCCTAGCACTTTCCATCACAATGAAAGCTAGCCTAAGTAGGGAGGAGGCTCTGAACTAAGTGCTACCATGATTTCTCCTTGTTTGGCCTAAAGCTCATATGTGTAGTGTCTTCAGCAGTAAGACCTTACCGTGAAGTTCTAGCTGGTAACCAAGAGCAGGGTCAATGATTGGTATTGTTTGAACACCTATAGGACCACTGGACAAGAGCTTCAAAGGAGGGAGTTCATTCCTGCCCTTGGGCTTTTATATTGTTATGCCGTTGTCAGGTAAGTCCTTTTATTAATGTATATGTATACGTGTTAAGAAGCCTCTATATTAGTAGGTTTTATATGGTCTTCTCAAAGGCTTTTAGTGCTGGTTTTCCCTCTTCATAGCCCCTCCCCATAGCCTCTCCCCTGCCTTGCCCTCCCATTCCCTACCTCATTTATCCCTCCCTACTCTATTGCTCCCCTTTGCCCTTTTATATCACTGCATTCTGCCTCCCTCCCAGGAATCATCCACATACCATGGATGTTAATTAGTTCCTAACCTGTCTAGATTTTCAAATAGAAACATTAATATCTAAGATTTCAAAATTAGTATTTGGCAATGAGAGAACATGTGACACGTCTCTCCATGTCTGGGTTACTTCACTCAGGATGATTGCTTCCAGTTGCATTCACTTACCAGCAAATTTTGTAACTTCATTTTTTTATTTGAACTTTTCGAATGTACTTTGATTGTATGAGATCCTCTCACAATCCATACCTCCACCTACTTTTCCACACACTTTAATTTACTCTATTATATATATACATATATATATATACATATATTCTAAACAATTTAATGTACTCTATTATGTATATAATATATATGCATGTATTCTATTATACACATAATAAATGGGTACTCTATAATATAATATATGCATAATATAATAATATATGTACTCTAATATATATTTATATATTAAGGCCTGTAGAGCTTAAATTGCTTTTCCAAATGTCCTTCCAGTTGGATCCATCAACTGGAGACTAGTTAATGCACTAAAAGTCACAGCTTGAAAGAGACTAACTCTCCCCCTCCCATCAGCAATCAGTTACAAATAGTTCCTTAGGTAAGGATGGATTTTCTTACTTCCCTAGGTCTCTGCTGAGATTTTCTCTATCTTGAGCTTGAGTAGGCCTTGTGAATTCTGTCTGTCACTGTTGTGAGTTTATATGAGTCACTGACCAGTTGTCTGGAAAACTTTGTTTCCCTGCGGTCATCTACTACCATTGGCTCTGACCATTTTTCTGTCTCTTCTTCCATTATTGAGCCTTAAGAGGTAGAAGCTTGATATAGTGTCTTATTTAGTGTTACACTCTTGTTTTCTGCACATTGGCCAGTTGTGGGTTTCTGTGTTAATCATCATCTGCTACATAAAGAAGCTTCTCTGGTGAGAATTAAGAGATGCCAGGCTGGCTGTTAGACTTTACAGGGTAAAGTTTATGGTAAATTTTCTCCTCAGGGAGTTTGCATAGCATCTCCCAGCACTGTGAAAGCTAGACAGAAGAGAAGAAACTTTGAAGTCAGCACCAGGTTGGTTTTTCCTTGTTTGTTCTACAGTTTGTGTATGTAGTGTCTTCACTACATACCATGAAGTTCTGGTGGGTAAACAAGGACACAGGCGATGGCCAGTAATGTTTGAAGATTTGTAAGAGCCTTGATCAACAACTTCAAGGGAAGGAGCCCATCCTTTCATTGAGTTTTTATTTGCTTAGTCTATGGTGCTTAGTCGGGACAATGTCCTTCTGTTTTTTTTTTATTTTTTTTTATTTCTGTATGTGTATGAATGTATTGTCTGCATGCAAGTTTGTGCACCCGTGACGTGCAATGCCGCGGAGGTCAGAAGAGGGTGTCGGATTCCCCTGGAACTGGAGCTCTCCTGGAATTGGAGTTTTGGATGGGTTCCGAAACCCACCATGTGGGTGCTGGGGATCGAACCCGGGTCCTCTGCAAGAGTGGTCGGCGCTCTTAACGCTAGGCCATCTCTCATATATATGTTTTAATATAACTCCTCTGTAGCAATTTCCCAGAAGCCTGGAAAACGTTTTCATTGTGGTCATCCATCATTCCTGGCTCTTAAAATCTTTCTGCCCCCTTTTCTGAAATGGTCCCTGGCATTTTGTGTTAATTGCTCTGTTTCATGAGGAAGTTCTTCTGGTCAGCAATGGTGACAGCATCCACAAAACCTATGCAAAATCAAACCAGACAAAAATCCATCATAGAACTAGGAAAATGGGAAGGGGGCCCCAACTTTAGCTGAGAAAGTATCTTTAGCTGAGAAACCTCACTGCTGGGTGAGGTAAGAGTTGGTCTTTTTTTACAAGAATCCACAGATGTCCGTGTGAATTCATACACTGTTCAGCCTGTCTAGCATTACTGTCTTAATGAAGACAGGATGATCAGGCTCCACTGGATGAACTTTAAGTTCATATAAATATATACTTTAAGAAGCATCTAGGAGGCAGACTCTGTATGGTTAGTTATCTCTCCCCTTCTTGTGCTCTGCCCTCCCAATTCCTACCTCATTTAACTCTTCCTTCTTTATTATTCTACTTTCTTCCTTCCTTTATACATTGGGTTCTGCATCCACTTTGAGAAGGCTTCTCCACCACAACCTACTCTTCCACAGACTGTTAGTAGTTTCTTGACCTATCTTGATTTTCAAATTGAAACATGCATATCTAAGATTTCAAAGCTAGCATCCAGCTTTGATAGAAAACCTGTGAGTTTTTATTATTCTCTGGGACTAGGTTACCTCACTCGGAATGATTGTTTCCAGTTCTATTCATTTACCTATAAATGGTTTCTCTGTTTAGTTTTTGGTGGTTGACCTGTTGGTGATAGTGGGATACTGAAGTCACCCACTATTGTGTTGAGTCAGTGTGTGATTTTTGATATAATAATGTTTCTTTTATGAAATTGTGTGACCTGTATGTGATCTATCTATCTATCTATCTATCTATCTATCTATCTATCTATCTATATCTATATCTATATATATGCATAATATATTCTTGGTATATTTTCCATTAATGAGTATGAAGTGACTTTCCTGTCTCTTCTGACTAGCTTTAGTTTGATGTCTACTTTGTCTGTTTTTGTGAATAGCTACCCCTGCTTGTTTCTTAGTCCTGTTTGCTTTTATTCTAAGGTGATATTGATCATTGTTGGTGAATTGTATTTCTTGGAGACAGTAAATCAATGGATCTTGTTTTCTAATCTATTTAGTTAATCTGTGTCTTTTTACTGGAGAATTGAGACCATTAATATTGAGAATTATTATTGATGAATGTTTATTAATTTCTGTTGTTAATGTTGAAGTTCTATTTCTTAGACCGCTCATTTTGATTGTTTTATTTTTGTACCCTCTTGAGTGTATTTAATCTTCTCTTCAGACTGAAACATTCAATTGAATACTCTCTGCAGATGGTTTTGTGAACATAACTTTATTAAATCTGTATTTATCATGGGAATATTTTTCTCTTTCAATTACAATTGGTAGTGTTTTGTCTTTTTGAGACAGGGTCTCCCTTTAGTACCAGCTGGCCTGGAACTCACTCTGTAAACCAGGCTGGCCTTGAACTCACAAAGATCCGCCTGCCTCTGCCTCCCAAGTGCTAGGATTAAAGGCGTGTGCCACCGCGCCCGGCAAGTAGATGTATTTTCTTGGTTATTCATGTTGTTTGTATTTTTTTGATGAAGCCTAGGCATCTGGATTTGTGTCATTAGTGGTGTTTCTTGATATGGGTAGGTGATTTTCTCTTGGTTGAATGGTTGCTCATATCCTTGCTGTTTCTCCAGCTTGCCAGTTAAAGACAAGCTGAGTAGTGTCTGGTGTTCAGTTTGGGGCCTACTTTATGTTGATATTAAATGGGTTGTAAGAAGTGGTCTCAAGCTAGGGATAGTTGCAAATTCTGAGGTTAGTTTTCTGGATTGACTGGGTGGTTGCTAGGAGAACATGCTGGCTGATAGGTCAGGTTCCATGTGGTAAGCAGTATTGGGGCAAAACCATCCTAATTCTAGTAGGTCTGAGATGAGATGGGGGAGGGCAGGGAGGCAGCAGAGAGGAAACTCAACATGGCAGGGTCTGGGAAAGACCCCAGAATTGGGCCTCACAAGGTCCCGGAAGAGTGACGATAGTGGGCACATGGAGGTGAGACTGGATCATCATTTTGAGCTGCAAACGGCTGCTGCTCTCTTCCATACATTTCTACATTTGGATTTCAAAGAGTTGCTTATAGAAATATATTTTAGTGTTTGATTTGGATTCTACTTTTCACAGAATGATCAGTATGTTTCTTTCTGTAAAGACTGCTATTAGCTTTGCTCCATGATAGAGTTTCAGTAGCAATTGCAGACCCCAGTTTAAAGGAAGCACACAGGCAAGATAGCGTTGGCTTCCCTTGCTCTGGTCACTTCTGTTCTTACGACACAGTCATGATGTTTTTCCTTTGCAGGCTCTTCAGTCATCCTGATGCCCCAACTCCTTATCCTCTTGGATATCCAAAGCTTCTTCTCTTACACTCCCAACCCACTTCATAACCTATGTAGCTACGATGGACTTTCAGTTATTCTGCAAACTGTCTTCTATCCCTGAGCATTTTCATTCTTTAGACCTCGATACACTCTTTCACCTCTTTCAAATCAAGGGCTTTTCATTAGCCACTTTCTCTTTCTAGACATTTTTAGCTGGTAAATAAGGGAAGGAAGTTCGATGTAAGCTTTCTGTCCCTACTAAATGTAGCTTCTAGTAGAAGCCTTCATGGACTCAATAAAATTGGTTTAGTAGGCCTACCATAGCTCCATAGCCCAAAGGCATAAACTTACAATGAGAAATTCTTTTTTTTTTTTTTTTAGTCCCAGCTGGCCTGGAGCTCAGTATATAGACCAGGATGGCTTTGAATTCACAGAGATCCCACCTGCCTCTGCCTCCTAAGTGCTGGGATTAAAGGCATGCACAACCATGCCCAGCCTAAGATGGTTNATTGGAGTTTCAGACGGTTCTTAGCCGCCATGTGGGTGCTGGGGATCGAACCCGGGTCCTCTGTAAGAGCGGTCGGCGCTCTTAACCGCTAGGCTATCTCTCCAGCCCCCGAGAAATTCTTAAGACCATAGCTGAATCTAATAAAACACCTAGTACAGAATATAATGACTATTGAAATAAATTTCATTGGAGTCCTGAGAACTGTCATTCCATTTTTTTTTCTGTTTGATTCTTTTCCAAAAGAATTCTACATAGAATGGTAGCTCAATAAATATATAACCAGAGGAGTCCACTTAAATTTAGCTAAAATGATTATCCCTCATTTTGCATAATAAAGTATAATTGAAGGAAAATATATGTCATGTTTTCAATGTGATCTGTCTCCATGAGTTACAATGCCCATAAAACCATGAAGTACCATTGCCATTTTGTATGAATTCCATTTTGTTAGAGTCCTGTCCTTCAATGGAGAGAAGTCCCATGAACTAGGAGTTCTCATGAATTGCTATTCTTCTTCAGTCATTAGAAGCTAATAGTGTCCCCAAAGTTTTATGGCTATGCCATTAATTGAGTTGAACCTAGGAACTCACCCATGATAACATTAACTTCTTGGACTTCTTTTAGTATCTCTGCCCTTAGGGACAAGTGAATTCCCTGTTGTAGTCATTTGGAACTTCCCGAATTCTCCAAGTATTGTTAAATTCTCTGAGTGACATCACTAGTGTAAAATTTTCTCTAAATAATAAATTTGTACCCCAGCAACAAGCTAGACAGCTCTGCATAAGATTTCTACCTTTGGTAAACATTGTATTTTCAGCCTCTGGAAAAAATGTGTGGTAAAATACAAATTTGTTGGAAAAAATTAAAATATCACACACTCTGTTTCTAAAACAAGAATTTGTAATAGCCTGGAGTGATAAGATGATAACATTTTGGGATATGGTGTGTTTGCAGTCAGATGTGAAATCAATGTACAATGGGTCAAGACAAAGACTATTTCTCCTTTAGGCATATCTTTAAAAAAAGAAGGGAAAATAGACCAGTATGTAGTCTCAGTGTCTTCAATGACCTAAATTCTCCAGGCAGTTAACAGAAGATGAAAATTTAAAAAGAACATGAGAGAGAACAGTGATTCATGATTCAATGATGTTTCTTGGAGGAGTCTGGCTGCAGAAACAGAATATGAACTTCATTTGAAGCTTGCTATATCCAACTATTACTTCTCCCTTGCCTCTGTACATTAACTTGTAGAAGGATCCAGTGCAAACACAGTGACTTACAAGAAGAAAAGTGGCACATTCTTTTTATAAAAAGAGGAAAACCTGTAAAGTTAGAGCTTGGAATATAAAACCAAAGCACTCAGCAGATAAAGTCCAAGACATTTATCACTTCTCTAGGACTTTGTGGAAGGCAAGGCTCCAGAGCTCGTAAAGCTCACTAGACAATTCCAGTGATCTATGGGGACTGACCAATGCCTTTTTGAACTCTAAGGATCATAAGTCAGAAAAAAAAAAAAAAACAGAATGGAAACTATGGAACTTACACTGGGAAAAAATGAATGTAAAAATTAAACTGCAGCAGTTGTGGTGGTAAAATGTTTTTCATGAGAAGTTTAAAGAATTAACTGAAGTGGAAGGATTGAATTTTAAATGTTTTCCCTATCTGAAGAGATATAAACTTGAGAGCAAGTCCTTGAGGTCCTTTGAACTCTATTTGATTTTATTTAATGACATTCTACACATTTACTATCTTCCTTCTGTGTAGCTATTAAGATTGATAAGGACTGAAGACTGGGAAACCCTTGATACCCAGAAAACATAGAAATGAAACACTGATAGTAGGTAGAAACACTGATAGTCCCAAACCATCTATTTATAAAAATAAGGGGTAGGATTTAATTTTTAAGTAATACTTTTATTGATCCTCTTAGAATTTCATACAATGTATTTTGAACATATTCAGACCCCCTCCAATATCTCCCCTCAGATCCACCCCCTACCTCCCTTACCATCCTTTGTTCCATGTGCTTTATTATGTTTTAAGACCTACTGAATCTAATTTCTGTTTTCAAAATGCTCCTGGGTATCCATCCACTAGAGCCTGATCAACCTACCTCTTACCACACATTTCAGAAATTTCCTTTCCCAGCTTCTATCAGTTGCCAGTATTTCCTCAGCTAGATCGGGACCTTTGGCCCACAGGCCCTCACCATGCTGGGCTTTTTTGGCTTGGGCTTATGCAGGTCTTGCACATGCTCTCATATCTGAATGCATGGATTCAGATGTGCAGCTTCTCTGTGTTTCTGGAAAACATGGATCATTTCCTTTTATTTATCTACCACCTCTGGCTCTTAGAGTACTTCCTGAGCAAATTTGGAGAAATCATGCTTTGATTGACCTTGAAGCCTCATCTCTACCTCCTAGATTTCAAGCATTTATAGCACTGGTAAAAGCTATGTATACTACCACAAAAAATTAATCACCAGACTCATGCATCGGTGAACCTTGTGAGCGAGCTACAGTGATGACTGTCTTGGCAAGATATGTCCATTGGTGCAAAAGTGGCATGCATATTATAGGAGTAAACAATCACTTTCGGGTTGGCTTGAAGGTCTGCTTTGCAAGGTGAAACCCATACTTGCCATTCTTTGGAGGTTAAGAACCTGTGGCTAGACAGCTCACAAGCCATAGAAGAGATCCTACTACAATTATTCTGCTAAATATGCTTAGTATGAAAACAATGCCAATGGCATATTATTATACTCACAGATGAATACATCTCTCAGCTCTCACTAGAGAAGCTTCTTGCAGACCATGGCAATGAACAGAGAGACTGACAACTGGTTAATGTGCAGAAAGTCAGAGGCTGCAAAGTGCTTGGCTCTAAATGGGACACTACGGGGCTGGAGAGATGGCCTAGCAGTTAAGAGCACCAACCGCTCTTGCAGAGGACCCAGGTTCAATCCCCAGCACCCACATGGTGGCTGAGAACCGTCTTTAACTCCAGTTCCAGGGGAATCCGATGCCCTCTTCTGACCTCTGCGGCATTGCATGACATGAGTGCACAAACCTACATGCAGAGAGTACACTCATACACATACAAGAATAAATAAAAAATTTTAAAAATAAAAAAATAAATGGGACGCTACATCATACTGTCCTCCCAAGGCTTGGCTCTGAATGGGACACTACATTATATTCTGTCCTCTCAAGGCTTTGATTTATTTTTAATGCCATATCTCAGACCAAAGTATGTTTATTCCCTATGTATTTATTTTTAAAATTTATGTATTCTTTAGTAATTTTATGTATGAATATGATGCATGCATAGAACTCCATTGTGTAGATGTACCACATTTTCTCTATCCACTTATTGGTTGAGGGTCATTTGGGTTGGTTCCAGCTCTTCCCTATTGTGAAAAGAGTTGCAATGAACATGGCTGTGCATGTATCGCTGCAGTAGGATGAGTCTTGTATATCCAAGAGTGGTATGGCTGGGGTCAGGCGGTAAACTCATTTTGAGTCTTTCCAGGGTTTTCCATATTGTTTTCCATAATGGTTGTATGAGTTTGCATTCCCACCAGCAGTGGCTGAGTGTTCCCCTTTCCCCATATCCTCTCCAGCATTTGGTATCATTTGTTTTCTTTTTTTTTTTTTTAAATTAATTTTTATTGATGCTTTGTGCATTTCATACATTTTTTCCAATTCAGTTCAGGCTTATTTCCCTTTCCCTCCCCCCC
>VZQC01003255.1:4923470-4957896 GCA_009823505.1 Rhizomys pruinosus | reverse complement strand
AGGAGCTGTTTACCTGGCCTGGCGCGTTATGGCGTCTCCCCTGCGACCCCGGTTCCCGCCCACAAGTCCAGCCGGGACCAGAGCAGAGGGAAACGCGACCCTGTTCACCCGAGCGCGGTCCCTCTGGGCCGGGGACCCCGTAGACGGGTTCACAGCGAGACCCTCTCCCAGCTGCCCCCCGCCAGACCCCGCCTAGAGCTGAGGAGCTGTTTACCTGGCCTGGCGCGTTATGGCGTCTCCCCTGCGACCCCGGTTCCCCGGTATCATTTGTTTTCTTAATAAACTGTATGTTAATTCAAAAATATGTTTAAGCATTCACATTTTCCCCTTTAATTTTATATTACTCTAAGATATGAATATGTACTTTCCATCCATATGCAGCAATTACAGAGTCTGAAAATAAGTGGTAGGTCGATTCTAGAGCCCATTAAGAGATTCATAATATGACAGCACATTTGCTTTCAGATAAAAATAAATATAAAAATAATGTTGTTCAGCTTGCCTTGCAACTGAGGATTCTGTGTTAGCATCCACAAATGAGGGTTCCCATTTTTGAAATTCACATTTTCCCCTTTAATTTTATATTACTCTAAAGTATGCATACATACCCTCTCCCCATATACCACAGTTGCAAAGTCTGAACATAAGTGGTAGGTTAATTCTAGATCCCATTAAGGTATTCACATTATAATGGTACAGTTGCTTTCAGGTAAAAGAAAATATTGCTCACTTTGCCTTACCACTAGGTATTTGGTGCTAGCATCCATAGATGAGGGAGAGCATTCGTCGTTTGTTTGTCTGGGACTGTGTTACATCACTTAGCATTGTGTCTTCTAGTTCCATCCATTTACCTGCAAAGTTCATGATGTCATCTTTCTTTACTGCTGAATAGAACTCCATTGTGTAGATGTACCACATTTTCTCTATCCACTCATTGGTTGAGGGCCATTTGGGTTGGTTTCAGCTCTTCCATACTGTGAAGAGAGCTGCAATAAACATAGATGTGCAAGTATCTTTGCGGTAGGATGAGTCTTGAGGGTATATACCCAGGAGTGGTATGACTGGTTCAGGTGATAGGCTCATTTTCAGTCTTTTCAGGGTTCTCCATACTGCTTTCCATAGTGGTTGCACAAGTTAACATTCCCACCAGTAGTGGATGAACTTCTCTTTTCCCCACAGCCTCTCCAGCATTTGGTGTCTTTTGTTGTCATGATCTCAGCCAGTCTTATTGGGGGGAGATGATATCTTAAAGTGGTTGAATTTGCATTTCCTTAATTATTAATGATGGGGAACATTTCTTAAGATGTTTCTCAGCCATCTTTATTTTCTCATCCGTGAAGTCTCTGTTTAGCTCTTTACTCCATTTTTTGAGTGTATCATTTGCTTTCTTACTTCGTTTTTTGAGTAGTTTATATATTCTGGAAGTTAATGCTCTGTCAGCTGTATCAGCAGTGAAGTCTTCCTCCCACTCTGTGGGTTGTCTCTTCACTTCACTGATTATTTTGCTGTACAGAAGCTTTTGAGTTTAATAAGTTCCCACTTGTCAATTATCGACCCCATTTCCTGTGCATCTGCTGTCTGATTTAGGAAGTCTTCTCATGCCTATATCTTGTAGTTTTCTGCAAACATTTTTGTCTATCACCTTCAGAGTTTTAGGTTTCACTTTGAGGTCTTTGACCCACTTGATGTTGATTTTTGTACAGGGCAAGGGGTAGGAGTTTAGCTTTATTCCTCTACAAGTGGTGATCCAGTTTTGTCAACACCATTTGCTGAAGATGCTGTCTTTCCTCCATTGGGTCTTCTTGGCCCCGTTGACAAATATGAAGTGACTGAATTTTTGTGTGCACAAGTTTGGATCTTCAATTTTGTTTCATTGATCTACATGTCTGTTTTTGTGCCAGTACCAGGCTGTTTTTATGACTATAGTACTGTAGTATATTTTGAAGTCTGGTATAGTGTTTCCCCTGCGTTGCTATTTTCCCTCAGGATTGCTTTGGCTATTCTGGGTCTTTTGTTTTTCCATATGAATTTAAGGATTTTTTCCCAAGTTTGTTAAGAAACTCATGGGGATTTTAATTGGGATTGCATTGAATTTGTATACTAATTTGGGTAGAAGGGAAATTTTTACTATATTAATTTTTCCAATCCATGAGCATGGGATGCCTTTCCATCTTCTGATATCTTCTTCAATCTCCTTCATCATGGGTTTAAATTTTTTGTTGCAGACATTTTTGGTGTCTTTGGTTGGGTTTGTTCCCAGGTATTTTATTGTTTTTGATGCTGTTGTGAATGGGACAGTCTCCTTATATTCCTTCTTCAGTTGCTTGTTGTTGGTGTAAATAAAGGCTACTGATTTTTGTAAGTTAATTTTGGATTCTTCCACTTTACTGAAAGTCTTAATTGTTTCTAGGAGTTTTCTGGTGGAGTTTTTATCATCCCTTAGGTAAACTATCATATTGTCTTAAAAAAGGAATACCTTGACTTTCTGTTTTCCAATCAGTGTTCTTTTAATTTCCCTTTCTTGTCTTATTGCCCTAGCAAGAGTTTCAAGCACTATATTGAAGAGGAGTGGCAATAGTGGGCAGCCTTGCTGTGTTCCTACCTTTAAGGGGAATGCTTCTAACTTTTCTCCATTCAGGATGATGTTGGCTGTGGGTTTATTTTATATGGCTTTGATTACATTAAAGAATGATCCCTCCAGACCAATTCCCTCTAGGATTTTAAGTATGAAGGGATATTCGATTTTGTTGAACAATTTTTCTGCATAAATTGAGATGATCATGTGTTTTTTTTTTCTCTTTGTCCTATTTTCTTTTTGAGGCACAGTCTCCCCCTAGTTCCAGCTGGCCTGGAGCTCACCCTGTAGACCAGGCTGGCCCTGAACTCCCAGAGATCTGCCTGCCTCTGCCTCCCCAGTACCAGGATTAAAGGCATGTGCCACCATGCCAGGCCCAAGACAGACTTTTAACAGAGAAACCTAAGCCAAGGAGTATGAATAATTTGCTGTCTATGGTGTAAAAATCAGAGTAAATAATTATGTTGTTGATACAATTTTTTTTGTCTTTTCGAGACAGGATCTCCCTATAGCCTTCCAACTGTCCTGGAACTCACCCCATAGACTAGACCAGGCTGGTCTTGTCTTGAACCCACAAAGATCTGCCTGCCTCTGATCATGTGGTTTTTTTTAAAGAATGAAGAAATTCCTTAATTTTTAGAAAAAATACTTATTGATGTCATGTTGCAAATGTGCTGGTTCTAGACAAGGTTGTGTGGAAATACTTTGTCAGAGTACTATCCAAGGTGTAGAATCTATTAAAACACCCTCTAGTAATGTGTTTGATTTTTTTCATATTTATTACAGTGTATATGTTCTAGTTTTCTGTCATTGCTGTATTAAAACATTCTGACTAGAAGCATCTTGGGGAGGAAATGTTTGATTGCATTTTGAACTCAGGGCAGAAACATAGAGGCAGGAATTGAGGCACAGACTATGGAGGAATGCTGCTTATTCATTTTCTCCTCTGGACTGTGGTTAGTCTGCTTTCTTGTACAATTCATGACCACCTCTCCTGGGGTGGTACACAGTCAGTTGGGTCCTCCTCCCTAACTCAAAAATCAAGAAAATTATTCACAGATATGGCTAAAGGACAGTGTGGTAGAGGAAATTCCCTCAGTCAGAGGTTCTCTCTTTCCAGGTGTTTCAAGTTGGCAATCAAAGCCAACTATGTCAGTGTGTGTATGTGTCTGTGTATGTGTGTGTGTTGTATATGCCATGGCATATATACACAGGTCAGAGGAAACTTTGTGAGCTATTTTTATCCTATGATTATCTGGGTTCAAGTGATCAATCTTAGAGCATCATAATTTCAGGGCAAGTACTTTTATACTGAAACATGTAGGTAACCCTATGGGTTCAGTTTTTCAACATTCTCAGAAGCTTATTATCTGAAGCACAGATTCCATCTGATGAACGAAATATTTTTAAGTTGGGAGTTTCTAGCAGGTTGTCAGAATTTTGTTAATGCCCTCTGGGAAGTTCAGGGGGTGTCTGCATGGTGGGTGACTCACATTTATAAGCAAAAGCTGATACAACTTTGGCAAAAATGAACTTGATATGTTTCTGCCTCTGATGAACTCCATGTTTATTGAGTGAGTGACATTTTCACCCCAAATATTGGTATTTCTTTCTTCTTGCAAATCTTAAGTACAGTTGCAGTTGGTGAACAGAACATCAAGATTTGACTGAAATAGAAGAATTATAACCAAAGATATCGAGCTAATGACATTTATAAGTTTAATTATTGTCATTATGATATAATTATAGTTGCAAGTACTTGAAATAAAAGACACTCTTACTGAGTAATTGCTCATTATATTTTGACATTAATGGACATCAAGACCAGGGACTTTTCATTTTATTTGCCACATAGGTGATTTTTCTCTGTTACTTTCCTGTATTAAGGATATTATCTTATTCTATTGCCCAAAGAAGGGTACATTTTTAAACTCTTAAAAGATCTCCAGAATGAAAATACAGACAGATAAATTTTAGGTGTCAGTTCCATTGCTTCTGAGATGGTGGCGGCATGATTTACTATTGCTGGACTTTACGTTCCACAATTGTAAACTAGATGCTTGTGCTGTTTTATTTCAACATTGCTTTTTTAAAGCTACTACTCCCCAATTTCTTATTTCATGAGGATATTCCTTACATGGTTAGTTAGGTAGGATGTGGAGTAGGAATAAAACTGAGATTTCATTCTTGTGCCTACCAGACTCTCCATTTTCAGGCATAACTGTGAGACCTCCTTTTACAAAGAGATATTTGGCATTCTCTATTTGTGATGGATTAGGGATATTAAAATTTTGTGTTACAGATCAGTTTTCTGTAAACCATGCTGCTGACTGCTAGAAATTTTATAGATAAGAATCTTAATATAATGGTGAGAAAGACTGTTTCCTAAAGACATGTGTGGATACAGGTGTCCAGGAACAATATCTGGGTTTTGTTTGATGATTCATTGTATGAATTGTGTATCAAGTTATCAACTGTCAGCCAAACTACTTTACTATGCAGTATTTATGAAACTTGTCTATAATATTCCTACTAAGAGTAATGAGATATTATTTTAACCATATCAAGCAGAAATCAGATGTTAAATGAAGTAACCGAATTTCAGAGTAGTTGAATAATTTGCATAATATAATTTATCACTAATCAACCATTCCAGAGTGGGAACATGCACCTGACTGATTTAATGCCTCACTTTAAATATACAGAAGGTAATATTCCATACTAATTTTAAAATCAGAAATTTTTACTTCAGATACTATCATGTGAAACCTTTAATTTTACAAATGATATCACTGTTTTTCAAAGAAATTGAATGTTTATCTTCCCAAATCCTGTAAGTTCCAACTGGGGAAATTAATATGCAAGATTTATATATTTCAACTTAATGTTTTTCCCACCAAAGAATGTTTTTTTCTCTTAGAAATACATAATAGTTGTCCTTTCTCCTCTAATCAGTAAAACTCTTATTATATATGAATTTGTAGCTAATAGCATCCTTTGTGTTGGTTGAGTTCCTATTTTATGTGAGGCTTAGAGAGAATCAGTTTTGCCCTACAATCTTGTTTTGTAATTCTTCTCTTTTATTTTTCCCTTTCTATTTTTTCTTTTCCTTTCTTATTTTCTTACTCTTTCAGGCTACCAGAAGGGTAAGTGTGTACTGGCTGGTCCAGGAAGACTTGAGTTCTCAGCTGAGAAAGAATCTGATTAATTTAGGGGGGGGTCTCAACCCTAAGCTTCCTAGTCAATTTCTAGCTCCTGTTTAGTTATGTTACCCTCTGAAAAGGGTCACCCCTTTGGTCCCCTCTGGGAAGATGACTGTTCTGACTTCTTCCATGCTGAAAAGGGACATTGGGTGTGGCAACTGGGGTAACACTCATTCAGAGACCCCCCAAAAGCATAATTATGGAGGGAAAAAGTCCTTGACTCGTGCCTAGAAAAGCAAAGTGAAGGTAGAAGTACTTAGGTACATGATCTATGCAGGGTAACAGGAGAAACAAGAACAGGGTGAATTTAAATGTCCAACTTTTTTTTTTAAATGTCCAACTTAAAAGTCTATTAGAATTTCTTTTTTTTTTTTTTAAGTCTTTTTGGGACAGCGTCTCCCTGTAGCTCTGGCTGTCCTGGAAGTTGCTATGTAGACCAGGCTGGCCTTGAACTCACAGAGATCTGCCTGCCTCCGCCTCTGTCTCCCAAGTGCTAGGATTAAAGGCATGCACCACCATGCCTGGCCTGCTAGATTGTCTTAACAAGGGGTTCCAAAGCATCCACTTGTTAGGTTTCTCCTCCTGTTCATTTGGCAATGATGTCTGGACTCAGGATCTGCTTTCCAGGCATTTTAATAGTCAGGATATGATTTTCCTCTTAGTTGCTAAAAAGAAAGAGGAAATTTTATTATTGAGCATTAATTGAAAACAATAGTGGACTTGTCCTTTGACTGCAGGTGACCCTACACTGTTAATAAGGTCAAGATATAAGGTTTTATGCCTGTTAAACACTATTTCATATAAGTTTAATCCTATTACTTGGAGGCATGATGTTTCAGGCTTTAAAAGAAATAAATGGACTATTTGTCTTTTGGTTATACTTTCTTTTTAGGTGTTTAAGTCCACACAATTAGCCCATATACCAAACTTTGTTTTCTCAAGGTCAATTGAGGTTCTGGTCTTCAAGGGGCACTCTGGTTTTCAAGGCGGGTGGGGGGGGGCGGCACCTGGCTCTTTCTGTCCATTCTTAACTAGTTCCATCTACTGAGAGCAAGATCAGGTCTTGCTAGACAAGTCTTCCCTTTGGAGAACAAGGCAACTTTTCCCTATGTTGATCTTCCTCTTTATAGAATGGACACTGGCTGGGGTTCTGTTAGTAGATCTCCAAGACCTCCCTGCACAGGAAGCCTGGTGACTCACAATTGCAGAATATTTTAAGAGATATTCCCATACAAAATCCCTTGGGATTAATTGACCTCAGAGGCCAAGGAACAAAACTGTCCCTTAAGTCCCTTGGCTGAATTGGTATGGGCATCAAGTATGGGCAGTAAGCATCCAAAAAAGTTAAGTTACATCAGCTTGAAGAAAAGCCTTTCATAATCGTTGACTAGAAGAGATTTAACAGCATAAGACAAACAAGAAAAGCCAATGAGAGAGATTTAAACAAATTTAGGCATATCTTAAATGTAAACTATTTACTACAAACAGAAGTAGTCTCTTTACTTTCCCAAACCCCATATCCTGGTTCGTAGTTTTCCAGTAACAGGGTTGCCCTTCAGTGTTATAACGTCATAATACAGGGCCTAGAGAGAGGCTCAGCAATTAAAGCACTTGTCTAAGCACATACAGTCAAACAAGAGACCTTGTCTCAGACAAGGTGGATGGTATGTACCAGCATCCAAGGATGTCCTCTGAATTTCACACATGTGTTGTGGAGTGTGTGTGTATGTGTGTGTGTGTGTGTGTGTGTGTGTGTGTGTGTGTGCACATGCGTGCGCGTGCATTCACTTACAGGAATGTATACACATACTCTTTTATATCCCCATCACATCATACACAAGAAGATTTAAAAGTCATGATACAGGGGTGGTTGGAGAGATAGCCTAGCGGTTAAGAGCACCGACTGCTCTTGCAGAGGACCCGGGTTTGATCCCCAGCACCCACATGGCAGCTAAAAACCGTCTGTAACTCCAATTCCAGGAGAACTCCAGTTCCAGGGGAATCCGAGATCCTCTTCTGACCTCTGCGGCACTGCATGACACGGGTGCACAAACCTACATGCAGATAGTACATTCATACACATACAAAAATAAGTAAAATTAAAAAAAATCATGATATAGTGATACTGCAGTCACGCTGAAAGGCCATGACGGGGCCAAGAGCAGGCTGGATTAAGATTCCTACTGATCTATTCAAAGGCTCTTTAGATAAAACACTTCGGAAAGTTTAATAGTTTGAATGGAGACATATTATGTCACCTTGATTCATATTAAATTTTATGATGTGCTTCCCATTCTCTTTCAGGTGTCTAGAAGTTTCTTTGAGCCATGGCTGTAGCTTTTTCTCCTTTGTCATTTGGAGATCATGTCTATTCCATTTGTGAGCTTCTGTGACATAGATTTTAGATGGTTCTTTGCTGCCATAACTCTAGTACCAAGAGAATGCCAGGTTGCACATGTTTTGAATGTCTGTATTTCCTAAATCCAGATCCATTGTTGATGGAATTGTGATACTCTATTAAATATTTAATTGTTTGAATAGTAACGATATGAGAGATATCAACAAAAGAAATGTTTTTACATTTAATTGTTTCCTTATTTTATGTGTATGAGCTTGTAGGTAGGTGCACCTGTGTCCTGCAGTGTCTGCAGATTTCAGAAGAGGGCATCGGATCCCCTGGAACTGGAGTTATGGATGGTTATTAGTTGCCATGTGGGTACTGGGAACCAAAAATGAGTCTCCTGCAAGAGCAGGCAGTGCTCTTAACCACTGAGCTATCTCTCCAGCCCCAACAAAAGAGATTTGTAATTTTCATTGGCTTGGTTTTAAGATAAGATAATACCTATACTTATTTAGAAATTAATTTTTTGATTTTATTTTACTGAAGGTTATTTTCTTTTATTATTTAGACTAGACTCAGGGGAAGAAAGGATATTAACTAGATTAAGTAAGTGATTAATGGTTAGGAAGAATTTGGGTAAATTTTCGCAAGAATTGAGATGTTATACAGAGTGGGAAGAACTGGATTGGAAAGAGAGAGAGAGAGAGAGAGAGAGAGAGAGAGAGAGAGAGAGCTCATTTCTTGTATTGTTCTTATACTTTTATTTCATTGTTTAATTTTTAGTTAACATGCAAAGCAATTAATTTCATTGTGACATTTTCATACACATATATTATACTTTGTCTGACTTTGTCTAACCACTAACTCCTACCACCTTCCCCCCAGTAGTCCCGACTGCCTTCAAGTCATATGTATCCCATTATTCTCTCCTTGCCCTATTCTCGTGTATTTTTACATCTTTTCTCCCCTTCCCACTTCATGTCATACACATACATATGTATGTGTACAATTCAATCTAGATTCCACATGAAAGCAAACATGAAACATTCATGTTTCCGAATTTGGCTTACATTTAGCTTAACCTAATGATTTTTAACTTCAGCCACTTTTCTACCAGTGTCACAATTTCATTCTTCCTCACAGATGAATAAAACTCCATTGTACATATGTACCATGTTTTGTTTGTCCATTAAGTTGTTGCTGGACCTCTAGGGTGAGTCTGCATTTTAACTCTTGTGAATAATGCTTCAATAAATATACATGTACATGTATCATTGTGATGTACTGAATGAGCCTTTTCCCATTTCAGTAGCCTCCTCAAATTTTTCCATAGTTCGTTTGTCGATTCCACCGCATCTGTAGATGAGACGACCAATGGCGGCAAACTTGCTGGAACCTACGCATCCAATGACCACGATGTTGATGGGAGTCTTTTCCGTTCCCATTTTGGCTTTGAGTTAGTGGTGGTTTTCACAGCACCGGCGTTCTGATGGCAAACCACTTGCGAAAAAGGTCACACAGTTCTTAACAAACCAACAAAGCTGATGGGAAGAGAGAGAGATCCCACTAAAAGTTTCAAATTTCGGACCTCATTCTGGATGCTCTGTCTATTGATTCCTTGAGGACTATTTCCAATATTTCTTTTGTTTAGAGAAACTTTAGGGCTTTGGTTGCTTGGGGACTGGACTTCCTTTCTTGTCAGGTAAACAAACATTACTGATTAAGAAAAATTTCCCTATGCTTATTTGCATTTTTTACTCTGGCTATAGAAAAGATGCACATCAGACCAACTTTGTCTGTAAATATTTCAGAATAAAAATTGTACAGTACAACTCTGTTTTGCTTAACATTTCAGAAACTCAGAATAGTGCAGTTTAATAAATAAACAATGTAGAGGGGAAAAATATAGAGCAAGGGTTCAGTAAACTACACCCCAGGCCATATTCATTGCCTGAAAGCTGAGAATAGTGTCTACATTTTTAAAAGGTTATAACCAGAAAAAAGAGCAATATATGTATATATTCCAATAAACTTAAAATATTTATTATATGGGCCTTTATGGAAGAAAACTATTTTACTCTTACTTTAGAGCAGCCTTAAAAAATTAAAAGTTACAAATTCTTTTCTTGCTAAAATTTTTATCCATAAGTTATTTTATTTGTAAATTGGTTTTAGTGGTTCATTTTTCATGAGGAATTAAAGTCATTTATTTTACTTTTCAAGTTATTTTGATTATCTTATTCAAATTTTTGCACTAGATGAAACTTAAAGATCTACTACTTTAGAGCATCAGGGCACTTAGAATCTATGATAATGTATGATAACATTCTGTCTCTATATCAACAAGGTGACACAAATCAGAATAAAGCTTCCATTTCTATCAATATCATAAAAATTGTGCAAATTAAATATGAATTTATTTTGACAGACTCTCTATAAGCAAAACCTAACCATGCTATTATTTTGACATGAGTCAATTATGAATGAAGCATGCATTATTGTAATAAAAATAATGTGTACAGAGCAAGGGCTAGAACTCAATCATAGAACACTTGTCTTGCATTCAAAAGGCTTTGGGTTTATCTATGTTGCTGCAAAAAAGTCTAGGGTAAAGACTGTCAAAGTCCCTTGAAATTGTATATTCGGGGGCATTTAGGTCTTGTTAAGGATCAAAAATCGTGAGACTCACAGACAGTTCAATAGTATATATCTGGACAGTCAATGTGTTTAACTTTATTCACAGAAAGGAAATTAATACATGGAATTATTGACTACAGGAACAAAAATAGTTCTGGAGATAGATTCCTAATGTAAAACAAAAATGAGATTCATTGTGTTCTCTGGATCAATAATTGCAATCACTCAAAATATGTAATGAATTCCAAAACCAAGGAACACTGGAAAAGTTCTTAAATGACACATCAAGTGGGGAACAGACACGTTGTCTTCATTTTAGTATAGTCAATAAGCAGATGATGATTTAAGAAGCCTCATTAGCAAATATGTAAATTATACAATGCAGGGAGGTTTTCCATTTAATGGCTGTGAACAGTATCAATCTGTACTAATGTACGCCAGCATTTTGTACATTTTGCCAGAAAATAATCTCCATACATGTTTTAATCAACCAGCTTCTAAGAAGTTTCATATCTGTTGCATTAGTATCTGTTTTAAACACTTGTCTTTATATGTGACATGATTGTCATTTCAGGTGAGAATTTCAAATATTCAGATTAATATATGCAGCCCCTTATTGTACTTAACAACTAACCTATTCCCTAGGAAATAAGTTTTAAAAATGAAAAGGATAATTTATTCAAAGCATATAAATATATGCTTTCCCTGTATATTTATATATTCAAAACAGTGAGTTCGCTCAGGAAAATCATCAGAGGAACTGAACATAATATTGCAAATGATAAACTAGGATCAGTTTTGAGAGGCTTGGCCATGCTTAGTATACTGAAGCAGGGGGAACAGCCAGAGGCTAGTACAATAATAAATCTTTGCATTTATATCTGATCCTTGCATTTTTAAGATTTCAGTGAGAAACAGCCTCAAATAGTTCTCTTTGGTCACTTCCTGTAGAACTATATTCTGAACTTTCTAATCATTTTGACAGTGAAATGCAGAAGATAGCAATTGTAAGTAAAAGAATTCAGTTTTTGTTAACCAAAATAAAACTCATTTAAATCCTATGCTAGTAGGTATTCTCTTTATTACAATTCTCTTTGAAATTTTAATGTCATAGATGGTTCAAGAATGTGGCAATTATTCCTTATATTTGTCTGAACTCAGTTCACAAAATTTAAGTGATTAAGAAGACCTGCGTATAAAATGCAGTCTCAAAGATATGTAAAACCTTCCACTTTTGAAGAGAATCAGTAGATAATCCAATGGCAAGATAAGTGAAGAAATATAAAAATATTTAAAATTTTTGATATGACAGAATATGTTACATGTGTGTTTATAATCTCTAACATCAATAAAAATTTATAAGATGTGTGCCATGATTCATGCATTTAGTTCCAGCACTTGGGAGGCCAAGGCAGGTTGATCTTCATGAGATTGAGGCCTACCTGGTCTACACAGTGAGTTCCAGGCTAGCTGGAACTACAGAGGACCCTCTCTCAAATTCATTATAATAATTGTTATTTATTCTTGAGAACTTCATACATGGATAAATGTATTTGATTATACTCACCTTCACTCCTCTGAAAACCCTGAAATCTTTCTCCCAATTTCTTGTCTTTTTAAAGTATTTTATTTTATTATTTTTATTCTATGTGAATTTCTCACATGTGTATAAGTGCACCCCTGCAGTACAATGCCCACAGAGGTCATAAGAAAATGTTGTATTTCCCTGAAACTGGATTTACAGAAGGTTGTGAGCTTCCATGTGGGTCCTAGGAATCAGACATGGGTCCTCTGCAAGAGCAGAGAGTACTCTTAACAGCTGACCTATCGCTCTAGTTCCATTTCTTGTCTTTTTTTAAAAGAAGAAATTTATAACCCACTGAGACAAATTAGTGCTCCCCACATGTGAAAGTTTATAGAACATCTACTCAAGCACAGTCAACATGCCAGAGGCCATACCAGGAAGTAAGGCAACAGTCGACAAATGGAACCTCATAAAACTCAAAAGCTTCTGTACAGTGAAAGAAACAATCAAGGAGGTGAAGAGAAAACCCACAGAGTGGGAAGAAATCTTTACCAGTGATATATCTGACAGAGCATTAATGTCAAGAATATATAAACTACTCAAAAAACAAAGAAGAAGACAAATGACCTACTCAAAATATGGAGTGAGGAAGTAAAGATGGCTGGGAAACATCTTAAAAAGTGTTCAACATCATTAATAATTAAGGAAATGCAAATTAAAACCACTCGCAGATATCAACTCACTCCAATACGGCTAGCTAAGGGCGTGGTGGCGCATGCCTTTAATCCTAGCACTCGGGAGGCAGAGACAGGCGGATCTTTGTGAGTTCAAGGCTAGCCTGGTCTACAGAGCGAATTCCAGGACAGCTGGGGCTACAAGGAAACCCTGTCTCAAAAAGACAAAAAAAAAAAAAAAAAAAAAAAAAAAAAAAAAAAAGAAAAGAAAACAAGACAGATGCTGGAGAGGTTGTGGGGAAAGGGGAACACTCATCCACTGCTGGTGGGAATGTAAACTTGTACAATCATTATGGAAAGCATAAAAAAAGACTGAGAGAAAGATGTAAGACAGTTATGGCAGAATGCATAATCTGGAGTGGAGTGGGGTGGGGGGGGAAGGAAAGGGAAATATGCCTGAACTGATTTGAAAAATAATGTATGAAATACATAAAAGATCAAAAAAAAAAAAAAAAGAAAAATGACTTTCTCCAAGTAGCTATCAACTTCTACCAATAGCTCCTCAGCTACTGCTGGGTTGTCATGAACCTTTCCCCTTTCCAAAGCAGACTGTTGATTGGCTTGATCTTGTGTAATTATTGTGTAAGCATCTAGCTAGGAAATGGAAACAGCCTCTCTCTCCATCAGCCAATGAATGGACAACAAAAATGTGGAACATATATGCAATGTAAACTTATATAGCTATAAATGAAATTGGAGAGTTTTCAGGTTAATGGATAAAAGTGGATTGTCTTACTGAGTGAAGTAACCAGAGTCAGAAAGACAAATGCCATACATTATTGCCGAAATGTGAATTTTAATTTTAAACCTTGAGATCTATTTATTTAACTTGGAGTCCATGTAGAAACCAAGAAGCTAGAAGGAGCCACTGGCTGGGTGGGAAGAGAAGTTCTTTTTTATTTATTATTTTTATATTGTGTGTATAATTGTATGTGTGTAAGTGTATCTGTGTTATGCAATGCACATGGAAGACAGATGATTGTTGGAGTTAAAGATGATTGTTAGCTGCCATGTGCTGGGAATCAAACCCAGGTTCTCTTCAGAGCACCTGGTGATTTCAACTGCTGAGCCATCTCTCCAGCCCCATAGGAAAGAAATTCTTAAGGAAGGAGGGAATAGTAGGACCCAAGTGGTGTAAAGTGGGGGAGGAACTGTGGGATGGGAAAGGGTTAAGTGTGAAGAGGCACCTGAACTTAGGGCAGAGCAGGCAGTGGGAGGAAGGATAGTGAACACAAAGAATGGTTGAAAATACCACAGAGAAGCCCACTATTTTATAACATTTAAAAAATAGACATGGAAAATAATTTGAATGTAGTTATACTACATGAAGGGATAATGCTCCTCCCCTCCCAGAAGACATAGTTATCAAACAAACCTCCCTTGAGTGGTTTGTCAGGGGATTCCGGAGACACTCCCCCACTCCTAATCAATACAGACTCCTGACATTGCTCTTAGTTGTCCTTCAGAACTTGATGGAAAGAAGCTACTGCTGAATATTTGAAAAAATTAAAAACAAGTACTAAAAATGACTTTATTTTAAATCTTATAAAATGGGATAAAGAAAAGAAAATTAAAGACTAGGAATGCAGCAGATTCACATGATCATCCCATTATAGAGGGATAAAGTTTTATGACATTAATTTAACAGCTTGAATAGTGTTCCTAAGCTTGTGCTTTTGAATGCTTCTGTGTGAGGGTACACTCATAAATGTTGGATCAGTACACCAAATAACATTCCCAATTGTGAAATGTTGAGAGAATCCCCTATTGTCTAAGACCCAAAACAAAGTTAACTATAAAGTTTGTCAATATATTGGGCTGTTATAAGGAAGCTGACACAAAACATGGATAGGAAATACAAATATGTACATGGGAAGTAGAAAGTTATTATTGAGGAGCGTGAGTCTTCAGAGACACTGAGGAAGCAGCCAGTGGCACCTTAGCTTCTCCTGCAGGGCAGGTAAGAGCTGGCCCACCCTGCTGGGAGCTCCTGTCCTCAAGGACACTGAGGCAGCAGTCAGCTGCCTCTCCACTTCTGCTGCAGGCTGGGAACTCAGATATATAGGGACACTGAGGCAGCAGCCAAATCAACCCCCCAACCCTCCCCTGTCAAACTAAAGGAACAGGCCTACATAGAAATGAAGAAATACCCGAATTTCACATCAGATTACAAACAAAACAAATCAAATCCACATTCCAAGAGCACAAGAAAAATCAACAACATGGGATTTAAGTCAACATACTTAGGCCCACTTGAGTTATTATTTTATTTTATTTTATTTTACTCATTTGTTTTTTGATAGGGTCTTTGGTACTCCCAGCCTGGAACTCACTATGTATGCCCAGACTGCCTTTGATATTACAGAGATCTGCCTGTCTCTGCCTCCTAAATTCTGGGATTAAAGGTGTGTACCACCATGCCCAGGGTCACCCACCTGATTTTTGACAAAGGACCAAAGGCACACATTGGACGAAAGACAGCATGTTCAATCAAGGGTCCTGGTCAGACTGGATAGTGTCATGTAGAAGAATGAAACTAGATCCCTATCTCTCACCATGTACAAAACTCAACTCCAAATGGATCAAGGACCTCAACATAAAACCTGACACTCAAGGGGCTGGAGAGATGGCCTAGTGGTTAAGAGTGCCGACTGCTCTTGCAGAGGACCCGGGTTCGATCCCCAGCACCCACATGGTGGCTGAGAACCATCTTTAACTCCAGTTCCAGGGGAATCTGACGCCCTCTTTCTGACCTCCACAGCATTGCACGGCACAGGTGCACCAACCTACATGTAGACAGTACATTCATACACATACAAAATAAATAGAATTAAAAAATATATTAAAAAAACCCTGATAGAAGATAAAGTAGGGAATACAGTGAAACTTATAGCAACTGGAAAGAACTTTCTTAACGGGACCCCAATAGTGCAAGCATTAATACCAAAATTGACACATAGGACCTTCTTTATAGCAAAGGACATCATTATTTGAGTGAAGAGGCAACCTACAGAATGGAACAAAATCTTTGCCGCTATACATCTGACAGAGGGTTATTATTGAGAATATATAAACAACTTCAAAACCTAAACACCCAAAATAAATAAACACGGGCAAGGAACTAGATAGAAAATTCTTTCTTAAATCATGAAAGACAAATGGCTGAGAATTGTTTTCTAAAATGTTCAACATATTTAGCCATATTGATGTTTCATATTTCTCCAGTCAGAATGTACAAGATCCCAAAACTAAGCAATGATAAATGCTTGTGGGAATATGGGGAAAGAGGAATACTTACTCACTGCTGGTCAGAGGGCAGCCACTATGGAAATCAATATGAAATTCCTCATAAAATAGATTGGCATTTCTAAGTTTATGGATGTAAGGCAGGCACATTTCTTGCAAAGTGCTTTTATGAGACTTGACTCTACATGTAGCTTTCTTCCCATTCTAATAAAAAATGCTGCTTCTCCTAATATGGGTTGGAGATTGAATGATATATTTTCACAAAAGTAGCATACTCTATTTGAAAATGCTCCACATATAGTATAATATAAACTATATAATAATTTGTGAGTTAAGAGATTGAATATATATATATATATATATATATATTCTTTCAAAAGAAATCAGGCTGCCCATGAAATATATGTATGTAGCTATTAGCATATGTATGTATATACAGGAAGGGAGATATAGGTCATTTATTAGAGCTGAATTATAAATATTAAAACCACCACCCTTGCCAGGCGTGGTAGCTCACGCCTTTAATCCCAGAACTCAGGAGGCAGAGGCAGAGGCAGAGGCAAAGGCAGGTGGATCACAAACAAACAAACAACAACAATAAACAAAACCCCACCACCCTTTGGAGATAGCAATTTGCTTGAAGGGAGTAGAGCTTTAGACATGACCAATCACTCATAGTTAAATGGAAAGAAGATAGCTGAGATTTCCTAATGTTACAGCAGATAGAATATTTGTTACAGATAAAATCATTAAGTATTAACCCCACATAATACACAGTGAAAATGCTGGGGACAGTGATTTGTCACAAGGTAAATGGCAAATTGATGTCATTTCAAGAAGACTTCCTGAAGAAGCTAAACTTTCCTAAAGCCACATTCTTTTCATGTGATAACCCTCCCTATTGCTACGTTCCTATACTTTCCTTCATGGGAACTATTCCTCTAAATGGAAATCTTGTCACTATGACTGTTTGTGAATGATAATAAATTTAAAATAAGACAATGCATAAAAAAGATGGAGAGAAAGATGCAGGACACTTATGGCAGAATGTATGATCTGGGGTGGGGTGAGGGGAAGGGAAAGGGGAATATGTCCAAAATGAACTGAGAAATGATGTCTGAAATACACAAAACATCAATAAAAGCATAAAAAATAAAATCAGACGTAGTGCAGAAAAGCATGATTTTAATTTCAGCAATGGTCCAGACAAACTCAAAAGAAGATGAGTAAGGGCCTCCATTGTCATATACAAGCACACTGTGTAGATGCAGTGCTCTCATATTACCATAATGACATTGAGGAGTGGTGAACTAATTATCCTAGCCCTGTTAGCACATATGCTACAAAGCAGCCTAGACTAGACTCATCTATTGCACTATCTATTGTTTACCGATGAATAAGCACAATGCTTTGCACATTAGACACTGACAAAACCTCTGGAATAAATGCATGGATGAGCTAGCAACTCCAAGAGGTATTTCATAAGTTGCTTGAATAAGGTCAGAGTGATACATACTAGGGAATGCTAATCATAGATGAAAGTAAATCACTTGGCAGGTACAAGATCCTTTATGCACTACTTATTTTAATAATGCAAAATCTTTTCTAAAGTTTTCAAGATATATCTGAATTTTGTAGTCAAGTTTTGTAAGTTTAGGCACCAATGGTAGTGGATGTTTGTGTGCATGTGTGTGTATGTGTGTATTTGTGTGTTTGTATTTTTTGTAAATTACCATATGTATACATGTGTATGTGCGTATGGAAGCCAGATATTGATGGCAGATGTCGTCTTCATTTGCAATCCATCTCATTATAAAAAATTAATTTATTTTCTAGAATATGAGTGTTCTGCCTGAATGTATCTAAATACACCCACGTTGTGCAGTGCCGGCAGAGGTCATAAAAGAGGGCTGAATCCCCTGAACCCCTGAGCCAGGTCTCCCCAGCCCCTATCATACAGACATTGTACTTTATCTTTTTCAGACATGTTCCTCTGCCGCCACAGCTGACCGGGAATTCACTATGTAGACCAGGCTGGCCTTGATCTCATAGAAATCTACTTGGCTCTGCCTCTCCATAAAGGTGGGTGCCACTAGGCATGGCCCTACCTCATTATTTTGAGATGGATTCTCACTGAACATGGAGGTCACTAATTGGCAGTTATGGCTGGCCAGTGAGCTCTGAGAGTCTGCCTCCCTCTGTCCCTGCACATTGAGTTTACAGACAGATGTGCCCTGAGGCACCAGCTTTTACTTAGGTTCTGGAGATATGAACACAAGGTAGTTCAAGTCTATGTAGCAAGCACTTTACCTATTGAGCCATCGTCATGACCTGATGGCATCATTTTTTTATTTGTATGTTCCTTCTAAAGTGAACTGCTTATTTTGAAAATTAAAATTTAAGAAGTTATGGCATTTGCTAGTCTTGATTAAACATTTATCACTAGGCAAATACTTTGGTGAAGTATTGATTCACAAAATAATTTTCCTAAAAAAGATCGAAATTTCTTCTTCCCTAACAAATGGATTATTTGGTTTTGTAAATTAAATAGCTCCCTGCAGAATTTTTGTGTTTGTAAGGCTTCCAAGTAAGCTTGTTTTCATCCCCTTTTCTTTGTCCTACTACCATCTAATAATTTTGTGATTTTTTATTTTAATGTTATAATTTGATATATTTTGTTTTCAAGTGGCTTGAAGTGGTCCATGCTTTTCCAATAGTCGATGCACCAAATATTAATACAAAAAATAGCATTAACTTACTTAGCAATAAATATAGGCATGAGTTTGTCGTTTTTGCTATCTTACTAATATGCATTAAAGTCTCTTTATAGATATCATAATTCACCACTTGAAAGATGATCAAACTGAAGCTGAAGGAAGTTTGGTAAACCCTCAGAGCTAACGAGTGCTTAATTTAATGATAAGTATTTCACAGATCCCAGACCTTTTGTTTCTAATATCTGTGATTTTCATGTAGTTTTTCTGAGTAAATTTCATATCTTTTTTGCTCTTTAGTAGACTGAGGATTAACAATTTGAGATGAAGTTAGTCTGCCTCCCTCTGTCCCTGCACATTGAGTTTACAGACAGATATGCCCTGAGGCACTAGCTTTTACTTAGATTTTACTGAGCTACTAACAAACAGATAATGCATTGTTTTCTGCCAAGAAGTGAAAAGGAAGTTTTCATGAGTTTAGAAAATGTCCCTCGCTGGAGAGATGGCTCAGTGGATAAGAGCACTGACTGATATTACAGAGGACCTGGGTTTGATTCCCATCACCCACATGGTGGCTAAGAACCATCTTTTAACTCCAGTTCCAGGGGAATCTGGCACCCTCTTCTGACCTCCACAGCATTGCATGACACAGGTGCACCAACCTGCATGCAGACAGTACATTCATACACATAAAAAAATAAATAAAAGAAAAGAAAAAGAAAAAAGAAAATGTCCCTCTGCATTAGATTGGATTCATTATATCATCTTAGCAGAATAAGAGTGATGGTAAATCTTCATGGTCAATTGGATTGGATTTAGAATCATCTTAGAGACACACCTCTGGGTGTGTCACTGAGGGCATTTCCAGAGAGAATAAACAGGCAGAATATGCCAACTGAATGTGGGCAGTACCACATATGGACTGGAATCTCAGACTGAATAAAAATGGAAAGAGAAGTCTCCTCTCTCTCTCTCTCTCTCTCTCTCTCTCTCTCTCTCTCTCTCTCTCCTTTGCTGTGCTGGGTAGCTTTAGTTGTCAACTTGACACAAGTGGGTAGAGGGTATCTCATATGGGGAATTTCCTTCATTACACTGGCCAGTGGGGATATCTGTGGAATATTTTCTTGAGTTTTGAGTGATGTGGGAGGGCTCATCCTACTGGGGGAGGATTGTTGGAACTTTGCACTGGAGAAGATATTGAATGCTTAGAGTATGTTGCTGTGGAGTTTGGAGGCGTTATGCTGAAAGAGTTATAGGTAATGGAATCCTGGCTTGTGAAGGTTCAAATGCAAGTGGAAAGTATCAGGGTTGCTTGTGTGATATTTTGAATTAAGAATCTGTGGTTTCTGGTCAGCTGGGGCTGAAGAATCAGCTGTGATTAAGAAGAGACCAGAACTTGTAGTGAAACCTTTGTTTTATTGGGACAATTGATACTTGTTAGCTGTGGCTGAAAAATAAAGCTGTAAGTAATCAGAGACCAGCATCACTGTGGTAAAATCTGGGAAATTTTTCATCAGGCTCAGCACACAGAAGCTTTGATTCAGAGGGGGTCTGAGCCTTCATCTCAAGCTGAACCAGGACTTAGTAATGTGCAAGAGTCTCCTTCATGCTTCTGTGTTGAAAGAGAGAAATGGAAAGTAGCTGAGGCTTGGCACTGTGAGAAGCCAGGAAAGACCACTGGTGAAAGTTCAGCCTTAGTTGTAGTGAAGACACCCATGACTGCAGGGATCATGATGAGAATCTGAGGCTTTGTACTAAGAGAAATCAAAAGAGCCTATTATTGAAGGTGCAGTCTTAGTTTCAGTAGAGAAACCAGCTTTTCGGAGATGCCAGAACCATGGGAAAATTAACAAGGGTAGCAGTAGGTGTGGAATGGAGTCAGTCTAGGCCTCCAACATGAGCTGTGTGTGTTGTGGACAGCAGAGTGAGAGAAGTTGAGCTACCAAAATCCTTTGGATCCCAGAAGATTGTGAATGAATCCCAGATGCCCAGGCTTGAGCTGCTGGATGTAGGTTTTCTTAGTATGCCTTATTCTTCCTTTTATGTAATAAGACAGTACTTGTTATGGATTTTACAGGAGGCCACAGTTAAGAGACTTTTAAAAGAGACTTTCAGTCTCTTTTAGGTGCTTGAATTATTTTAGGCTTTTAAGGTTTTACTGTTTTATGTTGTAATATTAAAATTATATCCTTAGGATATGAAATGGAGAGCTTATGGTTTAATATTGATGTGTTTGTTTGTATGTTAAGCTGACAAGGGGTCGATTGTGTTGTATTGCTTTAGTTGCCAACTTGACACCTGAGTTGACAGAGACTCAATTGTGGAATTGCTTCCATTGGAATGGCCTCTTGATTGTTGAGTGATGTGGGGGATTCTACCCCTGTGCAGGTAGTTCTGATGAAGGGAAACAACCTGAACAGACTAGAGTCCAAAATGACAACTCCAAAGAAAATAGATTGTTTTCTTCTCATCCACTTGTGCCCCTTTCCCAAAGCCTAGGGAACAAATTGCAGAAGAGGAGGTGTGGTAGAATGTAAGGGCTGGGGAGAGATAGGGGTGAATCATGAGACTACAAAAATATAGACTGGACTCCTAATTGATCAACATGCCTGTGCTTACAAGCATCACCACCTGGACTATGGGAACCTTGGGTTGTTCAAAATTTGGACAAAGATACTTGCAAAATGCACCAATTACCTAATTGTATGGCAAACTGAGTAACATCAATGTTATCTGAAAACAACTGTGTTATTATATTGTAGAATCCCTTAGAAATAAACAAATAAAAGAGGAAAAAAAAAGAAAGCAGGCTGATCATTGTTCAGGGGAGCAATCCAATAAGCAGCATTCCACTATGGCCTGTGCTTCAACTTCTGCCTCCAGGTTCCTGCCTTGAGTTCCTACCTCAGCTCTCTTAGTGATGAACTGTGTGACCCAGAAGTTGTAAGTGAAATAAAACCTTTCCTCCCCAAATTGGTATTGGTCACAGTGCATTGCCACAGCAATTGAAAGCAAAGTGGAACATGGTCCATCAAAATATAAACAATCATTGAGCTGCCACCACTATGCATTCCTCACCATAATGGACTGTATACCATTAAACCATAGCCAAATAAATCCTTCATCCCTAAGGTGTTTGGTTAGTCAGAATGAAAAAAGTAACTGTGTAATACCAGTGTACTACTTATCACAAGCACTTTGTAAATGTGCTGAACAGAAATCAAATGTATGATTTTAACCTACTGGGTGCTGCCACCCTATAGCTTATAGACAAAATATTAAGGGAGGAGACTAAGTCAATGCTATAATTTGGGCCTTGAATGGCCTTTAAAATTTATGTATTGGAGTTTCCCCCAGGGAATATGTTATTAATGTGTATGGTTGTTACAGGTTCATGCCTATAATCTCAGTACTAAGAAAGATGCAATAAGAGGATGGTGAATTCAGGGCTTATTTTGGCTACAAACAAACAAAAACCAACTATAACAAATTCTCCATTTAGGATGACGTTGCCAGTTGGGTTTGCTATATATGGCTTTGATCAGGTTGAGGAATGCTCTCTTCAGTCTGATTCCCTCTAGGACTTTAAACATGAAGGGATGCTGGATCTTGCCAAAGGCTTTTTCTGCATCAATTGGGATGATTGTGTGGTTTTTGTCTTTTGGTCCATTATGTGTTTTATGATATTTATTGATTTACATATGTTGAACCATCCTTGCATCTCTGGTATGAATCCAACTTGATAATGATGGATGATCTTTTTGATGTGGATCTATATGCAATTTGCAAGTATTTTGTTGAGAATTTTTGCATCTATGTTCATTACTGAGATGGGTCTCTAGCTTTCTTTTTTGCTTGTATCTTTGCCTGGTGTTGGTGTTAGTGATGCTGGCTTCATACAAGGAATTTGGGAGAATATCCTCTGTATCCTTCTGAACAGTTTGAGTAGTAATGGTTGTAGAAATTCTGCTGTGAATCCATTTGGGCCCTGGCTCTTTTTCATTGGGAAGTTTTTTATTACATCCTCAATTTCCTCAAATATTATGGGTCTGTTTAAACTGTCAATCTCTTCTTTGTTAAGCTTTGTTGGTTCCCAAGATTTCAAATTTTTATCCATTTCTCTTAGGTTTCCAAATTTAGTGGAGTATAGGTTTTTGAAGTATTCCCATATGATTGTCTGGATCTTTACTTTGTCTGTTGTGATGTTTCCCCTTTCATCATCCATTTCTGTTTTTTTTTTTTTTATGTAGGCACTTAGGGCTATAAATTTCCCTCTCAAAACAGCTTTTAAATTATCCCACAGGTTTTTTTATGTTGTATTATCTTTTTTGCTCATTTCCGTAATATTTTTTTTTTCATTCTTTATTTCTTCCCTGACCCATTCATTATTCAGGATTGTGTTGTTTAGTCTCCATGTGTTCTTGTAGCTAGCTGGAATTGCTTTACCAGTCTTCAAGCTATATTACAGGGCCATAGTCATAAAGACAGCCTGGTACTGGCACAAAAACAGACCCATTGACCAATGGAATAAAATTGAAGATCCAAACTTGAGCTCATACAATTTCAGCCACCTCATATTTGACAAAGGGGCAAAAAAGCTCAATGGAGGAAGGATAGCATCTTCAGCAAATGGTGCTGGAAAAACTGGATCACCATTTGTAGAAGAACAAAATTAAACCCCTACATCTCACCCTGTAAAAAAATTAACTCTGGGCTGGAGAAATGGCCTAGTGGATAAGAGCGCCGACCGCTCTTACAGAGAACCCGGGTTCAATCCCCAGCACCCACACGGCGGCCAAGAACCGTCTGAAACTCCAATTCCAGGAGAATTCCATTTCCAGGGGAATCCGACACCCTCTTCTGACCTCCGCGGCATTGCACGACACGGGTGCACAAACTTGCATGCAGACAGTACATTGATACACATACAGAAATAAATAAATGCCGGACGTGGTGGCACACGCCTTTAATCTTAGCACTTGGGAGGCAGAGGCACACGGATCTCTGTGAGTCCAAGACCAGCCTGGTCTACAGAGTGAGTTCCAGGACAGCCAGAGCTACAGGGAGACCCTGTCTCAAAAAGACCAAAATAAATAAATAAATAAAGAAGTATCCACCTCCCTCCAACTTTTACCTTGGCAGCAGCCTAAAGACATCGGCGCGAGGAAAAGGCTTCCTAAATCAACATGCAGCTGTGCGGAGGAAATAGATTGATCTTGACAAATGGGAACCACAAAACAAAAATCATAAACGCAAACTTTGTAATCAAAAGGAAACACAATCAAGTAGAGTGAAGAAAACACCACAGAGTGGAGGAAACCTTCACCCAGATACAGATACATCTGAAAAGCATGATTTGACCGGCAAATATATCCAACTACTAAAAAAAAAACAAAAAAAAAAAAAAAAAAAAAAAAAAAAACAAAAAAACAAAGAGAGGAAAACAAAATGACATACACTCAAACGATGGAGCAAAGATGCTGAACAGAGACTCATTAAGCTCTCTTCTAGCAAAACCTACTTTGTCCTCAAGTGGTTATATCGAATGTTGTGGATGGAAAGCGAAATAAAAGGGCAGCCTAGGGCGCTCCACCTCCCCCCCCAAAAAAAAAAAAACTGAGTGATCCTTAAGGACCAGATCCTCAACTGGCCTTGAGAAACAAAAACCTTGTTTAATCTGGGCTAATTGTGTGATTTTAAACATCCAAAAGTTTTGCCTGTCTTACTTGCAAGTGCAGCTACCCTGTGGCTGCCACTGCTTTTGCCATCCTTCAAAGATGTGAGAAGACACAACTTTTCAACCTTCCAATATGGACTGAAGACTCATGTATCTCTAAGAATCCTCCAAACCTTCAGTGTTGCATGGGGACTGCTGAGACATTCAGCTTGTGGACTGAGCTACTGGGATTTCCACTTCTTCAGAGTATAGACTGCCATTGTTGGACTACCCAGGCTCTATCATGGAGACCAGTACAGGAAAATCAAGACAGGACGTGGTGCTTATTGGACCTCATTGGTGACTGTGGGAAGGGAAAACACCTGTGTGGAACAAAAGAACAGAACTGATTGGTGGTTTGGGCTTGCCAAGGAGGAGACTTCAAACATGACAACTTTCAGCCTGATAAAAAAATCATAAGCTAAAGATGCTAAAATCTATGATATATGTGGTATGCATATGTGCATATTTTGGAGTGATACATATTGGAAAGAGTAACAACAACAACAACAATATCAACAACAACAGAAAAGATTGTATCAAAGAACTGACTGAAACAGTGAACTTCTGCTCATAACAGTAAACTTCTGCATCGAGAATTTTGAGAGAGACTGAGAAAAAATGAAAAACATGTTTGGCAGAATGCATGAGCTCTAGTAGGGTTGGGGCAGGGAGGGGGGCACAGGTCTAGATTTGATTTGTAATGTAACTGTATGAAATGCACAGAGCTTCAATAAAACATTGGCTTAAAAAATAAAAAAAAAAGTAAAAAAAAAATCAACTCCAAGTGGATCAAAGATCTCAACCTGAAACCCCAAACCCTGAAGGTGATGGAAGAAAAAGTTAGCAGCAACCTACAAGACATAGGCATAGGAAGACTTTGTAAATCAGATAGCAGCTGTGCAAGAAATAAGGTCAACAGTCGACAAATGGGACCTCTTCAAACGCAAAAGCTTTTGTACAGCTAAAGAAACAATCAAGGAAGTGAAGAGAAAACCCACAGAGTGGGAGGAAATCTTCACCAGTGATTCATGTGACAGAGCATTAATATATAAAAAACATATAGACAAAAATATATAGACTACTCAAAAAACAAAGAAGAAAACAAATGACCTACTCAAAAGATGGAGTAAAGAGCTGAACAGAAGCTTCACCACTGAGGAAGTAATGATGGCTGAGGAACATCTTAAAATATGGCTAGCTACGATCAAGAAAACAAAAGACAACAGATACTGGAGAGGTTGTGGGGAAAGGGAAACACTCATCCTCCACTGGTGGGAATGTAAACTTGTACAACCACTATGGAAAGCAGTGTGGAGAACCCTTAAAAGACTCAGAATGAGCCTGTCACCTGACCCAGTCATACCACTCCTGGGTATATACCCAAAAGACTCATCCTACCACAAAGATACATACACATTCATGTTTATTGCAGCTCTCTTCACAACAGCAAAGAGCTAGAACCAACCCAAATTCCCCTCAACAGATGAGCGGATGACAAAAAATGTGGTACATCTATACAATGGAGTACTATTCAGCAGTAAAGAAAGATGGCATTATGAACTTTGCAGATAAAAGGATGGAGCTTGAAGCCATTATGCTGAGTGAAGTAGCACAGTCCCAGAAAGACAAACAGAGAATGGTTTCCCACATTTGTGGATGCTAACACCAAATCCCCCAGACGAAAGGCAAACTGAATGACATTATTATTATATTTCTGTTTATCTGAAAGCATCTATGTTGTTATAATGTGAATCTCTCAATGGGCTCTAGAATCCACCCACCAATTATTTTCAGACTCTGTAATTACTGTATATGAGTGGAGAGTATGTATCCATATTTTAGAGTAATATAAAATTAATGGAGGAAAATGTGAATTCTTAAGCATAAAAAAGACTGAGAGAAAGATGCAGGACAGTTACGGTAAGTAGAATGAATGATCTGGGGTCGGGTTGGGTGGGGTGGGGGGAAGGGAAAGGGGAATATGCCTGAACTGAATTGAAAAATGATGTATGAAATACACAAAACATCAATAAAAATAAATAATGAAAAAATTCTCAAAGAAAAATTTTCTAAGACTCGATTATGGTTCAGTGGTGGAATGCCAGCTTGGTATGCAGAAGCCCCTAGCTTCTACCCCTTGTACCTCAAAGACAAAGAACATGCAAAGCTAGGGAGGCTCTGCTGAGAGCAGGGTGGTGTGTCCTGATGGGAGAATTTAGGTCACTGGGGCACACTCTCAAAGGGAATAGTGGGACCTTATGTACTTCTTTCTCTCTTTTCCTAACTGGTCGTGGCATGAATGGATTTGCTTTGCTGCATGCTCATGTCAAAATGAGCTCCCACAAGCCCAAAGCAATAGAACAATCCAACATGGACTAGAAACTTCAAGATGAGCCAAAATAGACCTGTCTATAAATTGAGTATTTCTGGCATTTGTTAGAATAATGGAAATCTGACTAATATAGATGAGGATCCACCAAAGTGTGGCTCAGAAGAAACCTATTGCATATGTCTCTGAGTCCATGAGATGCTACCTGTGCCATGTTGGTCTTTGCCTTGCATGTGTTTTTGTCTAAGGAAAAGAAATCTTAGCAGCAATAACTTGAAATGGCTGATAGCTTCATAAGCAAAACTTATGCATCATTCACTGTCTCGTTACAGAAGGTCATAATATTTAAGGACTGATAGCTAAGCTAAATAGTCATAGAAAGGGTTTTCAATGAAAGCCAAACTCTACAGTTAAGTCAAGCTCTAGGTATGTAGCTCTATGGCGGAGTGCTTAGTCTAAAATCATGAGGCTTCGGATTCCTTCCCCATTATCCAAATTAAAACATGAATGAAAGTCACAGGTATATATTATTTTACTCATAGAAATATGTATATGGACTTCATTTGGGGGACCATGGGAGAGAAAGACCCCATTGTGGAGCAAAAGTGCAGGATTGATGGTTGTTTGGGATTACCAAAGAGGAACCTTTGAGCACCTCCTTAAGGAAAACATGACATCTTTTAGGGGAAAAACGTCCAATTTGAGTGATATGTGTATGTATGTATGTAAATATATATATATATATTTCTGTGCATATATATATATATGTATATATACTGTAGCAATACAAGTTGGAGAGTACAACAACAAAATAACTGAAAGGGGAAAAAACTCTGGAAAGACTCTGAAAAAGATGCAGGACATGTAGGGCAGAGTGCAGGGACTCAGGTGGGGTGGGGGGCATAGTAAGTGAAGTGACTCTAAATTTCATTGAGAAAGTATGTATGATTTATGGAAATAGTTTAATAACAATAAAAAATAGTAAATAATAAAATGAAAGTAAAAAAAAGAAATATGCATATGACATAACATTATTTTAGATATGGCAATTTTAATGGTTACATAAAATTTGAGTATATGGAAGAATAATTTAACTGACTGTTCACTTATTCTTGAATTTACAAGGTATTGCTAACTTGATAATGTTATATGTGAAACTTTTCAGTGTCAGAAATAAACCAATTGGGTAATGTTCTATTTTGAGCATGAGTGACTATAAAACTGTACATTTACTTATGAATCACACATGGGTTTTCAAATATTTAAATTTTTAATGTCTGCAGAACATTGATGATTTGCTTTAAGAGTATTGTTTCTTGACACATGCCTGATGTGTATTGAAGAGTTGATCTATTTAATTGGTCTTACAAAAACTTCTGTTTCGTTTCTTGCTATTCTCAAGTTGCCCTTGACCATGGTACCCTACTGAACTTGTCCAATAGGAGGTAACTTATTCTTTGCTAAGATGTAACAGAAACTGTTTAGCTACAAGAACATCTTTAATAATTATCATCTGTCATAAGAATATATAAATTAGCAATGTAAAGACATGCTTGTAAATCATGCTGCAGCTCTTTTATAAAAATTTATCAATGCTTATAACAATCTACACATACAGGTAAGGAAAATAACCTATTTTTATTGGTTAAGTCTAAAATCCAGAAACAATTAAATAGGCCTAAATTCACACCTCTAGTAACAAGAAGTGTCCATCTCATATTATCTTCAGTCACTTTTTTTTTTCACTCTAGCTGTTACTGTAAGAAGTAGTTGCACATGGGAACTCTGCTGTATATGCAAACTTGCATGTTTAAGAATTAACTGAGGCTGGGATGGTGGTGTACACCTTTAATCCCAGGACTCTACAGGCAGAAGCAAGTGGATCTCTGTGAATCCAAGGCCAGCCTGGTCTACATAGTGAGCTGCAGGCCAGCGGGGACTAAAGGGAGACCTCATCTCATCTCAAAAAGACCAGAACAAAAGAATTAACACTGAGACTCAGTTCTTGACTAGACACTGGAATAACCTCCTTCAATCCTCCCTCCCTCCCTCTTTTCCTTCCTTCCTTCCTTCCTTCCTTCCTTCCTTCCTTCCTTCCTCCTTCCTTCTTCCTTCCTTCTTCCTTCCTTCCTTCCCTCCATCCTTTCCTTCCTTCCCTCCATCCTTTCCTTCCCTCCATCCTTTCCTTCCTTCCTTCCTTCCTTCCTTCCTTCCTTCCTTCCTTCCTTCCTTCCTCCTTCCTTCCTTCCTTCCCGCCATCCTTTCCTTCCTTCCCTCCCTCCCTTCCTTCCTTCCTTCCTTCCTTCCTTCCTCCCTNCAAAGAACAAATCAAGGAAGTGAAGAAGAAAACCCACAGAGTGGGGAGGGGAAATGCTCACCAGTTGTGACCTTCACTGTGTTGTAGACCGAGCTTCATATAGAAAATAAAACCTATAGACAAAAGAATATATAGAGCTACTCAGAACAACAAAGGATAGAAACAACAAATGGACCTATCTCAAACGAAAAGATGGAGTTGTAAAATGAGACTGAACGGAAGCTTCAACCACTGAGGAGGAAGTAATGATGGCTGGGAAACATCTTAAAATATGTCTAGCTATCGATCAAAGCTGAGAGAAAAACAAAAGACAACAGATAACTGGAGAGGTTTGTGGGGAAAAGGGGAGGAAACACTCATCTCCAAGGTGGGCAATGTAAACTTGACCAACCACTATGGAAAGCAGTGTTGAGAACCTTTAAAAGATAAGAAGAGCCTGTTCACCTGACCCCAGGTCTACACTCCTGTGGTATTGTTTTATTTACCCATAACGACTCATCCTACTACAAAGATACATTTCACATTCATGTTTATTGCAGCTCTTTTCTACAACAGCAAAGAGCTTATAAAAACCAACCCAAATTCCCTCAACAGTGATGCGGATGACATCAAAAAATGTTGTGGTTACATCTAATACAATGGGCGTACTACTTTCCGCAGTAATACCAAAGATGGCTATTATGAACTTTGCAGAAAAAATGGATGGAACCAGAATCCATTATGCTGACGAGTGTTTGAATGTTAAGGCACATAGTCCCAGAAAAGAACCAAACAGAGAAGCATGGATTTCCACCAACATTGTGGCTGCTAAAAAAATCCAACAGCAAATCACCCAGACGAAAGGCAAAACAGTCTGATATGACATTCTTATATTATTTCTCGTTTATTGAAAGCGCATCTATGTGTAACTTTTTATTAATGATGAATCTCTCAAGATGGCGTCTAGAATCCACCCCACCAATTATTTCAGACTCTATAATTACTATATGAGCTGGATCGTAGCTGTGTATCATAATCTTAGATATCTAAATCATTAATGGATGGAAGAAATGTGACTTCTGACGCCATAAAAAAAGACTGAGAGAAAGATGCAGGACAGTTACTTGGTAAGTAGACAGGAATGATTCTGGGGCTCGAGTGTTGGGTTTTGGTGGGGTGGGGGGAAAGGGGAATATGCTTGATCTGAATTGAAAATGATGTATTAAATACACAAAACATTCAATAAAAATAAAGTAATCGAAAAAAATCATCAAAAGAACAATTTTCTAAGACTCGATTTATGGTTCAGCTGGTGGATAATGCCCAGCTTGGTATTGCAGAAGCCCCTAGCTTCTTACCCCTTTGTACCTCAATAAGGACTAAAGAAACACATGCAGCAACGCCTAGGGCGCTTTGCTGAGAGACAGGGTGGTGTGTCCCTAGGGTCGACTTAGGTCAACTGGTGGCACACTCTCAAGGGGAATTGTCCCCTTAGTGGACCCCCCCTATGTACTTCTTTCTCTCTTTTCCTAACTGGTCGTGGCATGAATGGATTTGCTTTGCTGCATGCTCATGTCAAAATGAGCTCCCACAAGCCCAAAGCAATAGAACAATCCAACATGGACTAGAAACTTCAAGATGAGCCAAAATAGACCTGTCTATAAATTGAGTATTTCTGGCATTTGTTAGAATAATGGAAATCTGACTAATATAGATGAGGATCCACCAAAGTGTGGCTCAGAAGAAACCTATTGCATATGTCTCTGAGTCCATGAGATGCTTACCTGTGCCATGTTGGTCTTTGCCTTGCATGTGTTTTTGTCTAAGGAAAAGAAATCTTAGCAGCAATAACTTGAAATGGCTGATAGCTTCATAAGCAAAACTTATGCATCATTCACTGTCTCGTTACAGAAGGTCATAATATTTAAGGACTGATAGCTAAGCTAAATAGTCATAGAAAGGGTTTTCAATGAAAGCCAAACTCTACAGTTAAGTCAAGCTCTAGGTATGTAGCTCTATGGCGGAGTGCTTAGTCTAAAATCGCTGATGTTTTGGCTCTCGGTATTCTTCCCCATTTTATCCAAAAAATTAAAACATGAATGAAAGTCACAGGTATATATTATTTTACTCATAGAAATATGTATATGGACTTCATTTGGGGGACAAAGGGAGGGAAAGACCCCAATTGTGGAGCAATTAAGGGCAGGTAGGGCATGGGTGTGGGGGGATGGTACCAAAAGAGGAACCGGGGAGCCACCGCCGGAATGGGGAACACATGACAGCTGTGAGGGAAAGCGGCCGAAGGGCGGGTAGATGTGGAGTCGGGATGTGGAACGAGAGATGAGAAGTAGGGCGGGGCAGAGAGAGAGAGATGGATATAACGGGCGCATATACAAGGTAGGAGAGGCAAGGACTAACAACAATAATAACGGAAAGGGGAAAAAAACTTTGGAAAGACTCGGAAAAAAGATGCAGGACAGGTATGGGCAGAGTGCAGGAGGACGCAGGTGTGGGGTGAGGACAGGGAAGGGGAAGTGACTCTAGATTGCTAAGGAGAAATGGGGTATGAACCGGATGAAAATGTGGTAATAAACATAAAAATAGATAAAAATAAAATGAAAGTAAAAAATAAAGAAACTCTGCATATGACATAACATTATTTTAGATATGGCAATTTTAATGGTTACATAAAATTTGAGTATATGGAAGAATAATTTAACTGACTGTTCACTTATTCTTGAATTTACAAGGTATTGCTAACTTGATAATGTTATATGTGAAACTTTTCAGTGTCAGAAATAAACCAATTGGGTAATGTTCTATTTTGAGCATGAGTGACTATAAAACTGTACATTTACTTATGAATCACACATGGGTTTTCAAATATTTAAATTTTTAATGTCTGCAGAACATTGATGATTTGCTTTAAGAGTATTGTTTCTTGACACATGCCTGATGTGTATTGAAGAGTTGATCTATTTAATTGGTCTTACAAAAACTTCTGTTTCGTTTCTTGCTATTCTCAAGTTGCCCTTGACCATGGTACCCTACTGAACTTGTCCAATAGGAGGTAACTGTGTGCGTTGGCGAGAATGTGGTAACAGAAGAAAACGTGGGTTAGGCGACAGAGAACAATCGGGAATGAAGCGCAGCTGGCAGAAGAATAAGAGAATAATAGAAAGTGTAATAAGACATGCTGGTAAATCATGCTGCAGCCTCGGTGAGATAAAAATTGATCAGGCATATACAATCACACATACAGTAAGGTAAAAATAATAGAGGGCTATTTTATTGGTTAAGTCTTAAAACGAAAGAAACAAATATATAAATAGGCCCTAAATTATTCACCACCTCTGTAAAGTAACAAAGACGTGGCATTATCAGATAGTCTTCAGTCACTTTTGTTTTTTCACTTCTAGCTGTTACTCTAAGATACTAGCAGTAGCTTTGACATTGGGAAACCCTCTGCGTATATGCAAATACTTTGCAATTTTATTACGGAATTAAAATGTGGCTGGTGATGTGGTGTACACCTTTAATCCAGGCAGACCTCTAAAGGAAGAGCAAGGGATCTCTGGGAAGCGAAGGCAAGCCGAGGTTGGTAGAGGGAGTGCGATAAGAGGGATGAGTTGAAGGACTTAGGCGAGGGGGAAGAAAGGGATGGGACCAGCAGCGAAGCGCAAAATGGAAAAGAAAAAAAGAAGGAAATAAGGAAAGAAGGGGTAGGGACGAAGAACATATAGAAAAAAGAAGGAAAAGAAGATAAAGAAAGAATAGAGGGGAAGGGAAGGAAGGAAGGAGGAGGAACGGAATGGAAGGAAGGAGCGAAGGAAGGAGGAAGTGAAGGCGGACGGACAGGAATGATAAGCAAAGAAGGGAGGAAGGGAAAGAAGAAGGGGAAAGAAGAAAAAACAACAAAAAAAAAAAAAAAAAAAAAAAAAAAAGACAGGAAGGAAGGAAGAAGGAATAAGGCGGCAAGGAAGGAAGGAAGGGAAAAGATAGAAGGGAAGGAAGAGGAAAATAAAAGAAAAGGGAAAGGAGCAGGGGTAAGGGAGAAAGCATGTAAGGAAGCGAAAGAAAAAGGAAGGTGGAAGGAAGGAGGTGGAAGGAAGGAAGAGAAGGATAGGAACGGGACGGAGGGGTAGCGAGGGAGTGACAAGAAAGAAGTGGGATTGGAAGGTGTAAAATGAAAGAGAGGGACGTTAAGAAAGGAGGGACGGAAGGAGGAAGGAAGGAAAGGAAGGAGGATAGATGAGGGAAGTGAAGGACTGGTGCAATGGGAAGGAAGTAGATTGAGAAGGAAGGAACGCTAAGAAGGGAAGGAAGAAGAGAAAGAAGACCGGTGAAGGAATGGAAGGTAAGGCTAAAGTACGGAAAGTAAAGGTAAGGGGAAGGAAGGACAGAAAGATAGGGATAGTCAGGTGTGTTGGGGCGGTTTGTGGGTTTGTGGTGGGGGGGGGGGGGGCGGGCCCCAAAGAAGAAGGTGGAAAGGCAGGATAAGAAAGACGGGAAGGAAGGGACGAGCGTGGTACGGGAGTGCAAGACGGAAACGGAAGGGGTAAGGTAAGTGCAGGAAGGAAGAAGTGACGGATCGGAGATGAAATAAGGGACGGAAGGAAAAGAATGTAGAGAGAGGGAGTGAGGGAAGCAAAGGGAGGGGACGGAAGGACGGCAGGGAGGCATGGGGGGGGGAGAGGCCGAACGGACGGGAGGAAAGACTGGTGGGAAGAACGGAGGGACGTGCAGGTAGTGGGGAAGGAAAGGAAGAAGAACGGGAGAGGACATGAACGACAGAGAAGGACGGGGACGGCAAGGCTAGGACAGAAGGGGGAAAGAAGAAGAAGGAAAGGATAGGACGGGAGGGAAAGGAACGAAGACACTGGAGAGGAATGGAAAGCAAGTGATGAAGGGGGGAAGGAATTTTGAGAATAGAATAAGAAAGTGGAGGGCGAGGAAAGCAGAAGGAGGAAGGGAAGGATGGAAGACTAAATGGAAAGGGTCAGTAAGGAAGGGTGAAAGTAGGGAAGGAATAGGTAACGTAAGTAGAAGTAAGGAAGGAAGGAGGGGAAGGAAGTGAAGGGGGAAGGGAATAGGAACGGACGGAAAA
>VZQC01003255.1:4915970-4920970 GCA_009823505.1 Rhizomys pruinosus | reverse complement strand
AAATATTAACAGCAATTATTTTAAACAGATGAAAATGAAAAATAAAAGCAAAAAAAATTTTGCTATATTTTACTTGGTAACTAAGCAATGCGCACGAAACATCTATGTGAAAATATATAACTTTCTTTACAGCAGCAATGTGGAGAAATGTGTAAGAATGAATATTAAGGTTGTGGGATAGAAAATAGCATTAAAGTCCTTTAGAAAAAGTCATATAGAACCCTTCCATTACAAAAGCTTCTTAAAGTGCAAAAAAAAAAAAAAAAAAAAAAAAAAAAAAAAAAAAAAAAAAAAAAAAAAAAAAAAGCTTCCTAAAGAACGAAAAGGCACTTTCCCCATACCAGGGGAATATTTCCCCTACCAGACACAATAAGCCAATGCAATGAATGGACTCCCTTTTTCGAAGCTGTTGACCAGAGGACCCATATACCTTAAAAAAACTGGCTATTGCCCCTGCTCTTGGTTACACATCAGAACTTGAGATAAGACCTTATTGCTGAAGATTATACATACATGAATTGTAGAACCAACAAGGCAAAATCAAATGGGCACTAACCTCAAAGTTTCACCTGTGCTAGCTAGTTCAAGGTGCTCTGCATGCTACCAGAAGAGAAAAGAAATTATCAAACTTGCCCAACTGAGAACCCTGTAAGCTCAAACAACAATTGGCCCAGCAAGATATGTCCACAAGTGCAATAGTGGCATAAACGTATGGGAGTAACCAATCACTTTCTGATTGAATTTACTGTCCACTCACAAGATGGAGCCATACCTGATACTGATATCATGCCTAGGAACTTATGATTAGACAGGTCACGGACCATTGGGGAGAAACTACTATTATTCTGTCAAGTACACCTAGTATTTAACTGACTCCTAATGACTTATTTTTATACACATAGATTAAAGGATCTCTCAACTCTCATCAGACACACGCTTCCTCATACAGCAGATATGATTAACACAAGACCACAACTGGCCTAGATATACAGAATAAGTGACTGTAGAGTGATTGTCCCTGAAGAGGACCCCTATATCAAACCTCTGCCTCTAAGGCTAAGGTATCATTGTGGTAGATAAGAGTGGAAAGATTGTAAGCCAGAGGTGATGGATGACCAAAAGGAAACAGAATATTTCAGATAGCTGGGCAGTTACTTATATGAACTCTTGACAATGGTGACTGCATGAACAAGACCCATGTAAGTTCAAATCAGAAAAAATACTAGCATAGAAGTGAGGAAGTGAGCAAGAAGCTCCAACTGGAACAACTGATAGCTGCTGGGAGAGGGACAGTCAGTGTTCTTTGAGTGTGTAACACTGAATCGGTTAACCAGGCTCCAGTGGATAGACAAATGCTGAAGGACATTTGGGGATACAAGTTTGAGCCAATATGTAACAGAGTCCAGGAAATTGGGCAAGGGGGTACAGATAGGGAAGGGGGCCTAAATATGATAAAATATATTGTATGGAATTTGCAAAAATTCAATAATACAATATTAGACCAGAGTGAAGTAGTCATATGAGCTCGGTAAGCAAAGATTCTTATAGCCCAGGGAGTAAGAAAATACTCTAACCATTTGTTTGATTATTAAGCACATATATTGACTAAATGATGGACTATATTAAGTTGAGATTCTAGAACTGCTTCAGTATACTGTAAGAAAGAATCCAAAGTATTTGGTAAGTGGGAATACATAGAGGGTATGTTATTATTTTCAACATGCTCATTTTACTACAGGGGGTTTCACAGCATCTATTTGTCTATGATAGAGAAAAATTTGGGTTCTGAACCCTAGAGTCACTGCAGAGCTCTATGGTCATTCATCTCTGTAGGTTAGTATGTTAATAGCAATGGAAATTGCTATTAACTAGGATCATTTAATGCAGTGAGGATAACTGGACCCCCTTTGTGGTGGAGGTCAAGTGGCAGAAATTAATCATCAAAGACAAGGTGGGTGTGGTTACTTTAATGGACAGCAGAGCCAAAGCAGTAATCAGAATAGTGGGACATACTGAGACTTGTGGCATTGGCTAGTTTGTCACTGTGTCCCTAGAGAAGAAATAGATGGGCATTCTACTAAATCCTTGCTCGACCTGTATAAGCAGAGAAAGCCAGGTCAAGTGAACTAACGCATAACTTGAATCACAAAGACAGTGTCACGATCTCCCAATCAATTCCCAGACTTGAGACAGTTTATGGGCCCAGGATTCCTTGATAAAAGAGACGCCATATTCCTTTGAGGAAGGACCCTGCTACACTGCCAAATATGTGTTTTGCAAATATTACTTCCTGCCTTCCTCAAAAGGATTTGTAGCTTTTTTAACACAACATTGAGTAAAAAGATATAATCAGATAATTCAAGGGACAATGGACACCAGATCAGAATTGACATTAGTTATAGGGGACCAAAAGCATTACTGTGGTCTCCTAGCCAGAGTTGGGACTTACAAAGTTCAGTCAATGGAGTTTTAGTTCAAGTCCGTGTCATTGTGAGCTCAGTAGGACACTAAGCTCATCCATTAACATTGCCTGAGTTTTGGAATGCATAATTAGAATCAGATACTCAGCATATGGAAGAATCCCCACATATCAATGCTTTATCTTAACACATTGTGGCTATCCCACTTGACACTGAAAAATGCATGCCTTTTTCCCCAAACTTGCACCAGGCACAGTCATTCACTCCCATTTGAAGCTCTCAATGTCTGGGCAATGTTTTGTACTCTCACATATTGTATATTTTAGCAAAATACCAGCCACTCTATGAATCTTTCAAAGGATCACTGAATAAAACAGTAGATGCACAATTGTTTGTATAACACTGTAATAATGACTACTTGCAAGCACCTGAAAATCATTGTGAACAGCATTATTCAAAAACTTCAGATAATTATGCATGGGGAAAGGAGATGAACTCTATCTGTGGTTAACATTTCTGTGGTTTCTGCCTTTTTATTGTTTTTTAAACATTGTCAGAGACTAATGTTTATTATTTGCCTCAATGTGGAAGTTACTGTATATTCCAGTTCTTACTGAGAGTGCAGTGAAAATGTGATGGCCCTTAAGCTTGGCATTCACGTTACTCTTCAGCAAAAGACTGAAGATGTTCAGTCACATTTCCACACACCCCATTTGGTTCTGATTTTACTGAAAAACCACACTTTTAAAATGTTTAAATTGTATTTTCGCCCACTGAAGTGAAAATCTCCTTTCTCACAAATGGGCTGTGCTATAGTTTAGTCCATCAACTAGTTTATTTCAATCTTCAGTGTGTGCCTTTGCTTGAAGCATTTAAGGACACACTGAGAAAGAAATCTCTAGGAAATGAATATGAAAACAATGATCTTCCCACTGGATGCATTTCTTAAAAGCAGCTTTTTTTCAGACAAGAAATGGGCCCTGTATTTCAACTGCATTATGAAATTTAATGAGGATGAGGAAGATGGCATCACTAACTATGAGAAAATGAAATTTGCAAAGCAAGGCTGACCTTCCTTCCATAGAACAGGACCAGAGACAGATGTGACAGAATGACAATTAGAAAGATGCCTTCTATAGGATTCACTGGAACTATAGTTATATAGTCACAGAACAACTTCCTGACACTACATTTTGCCTGCTCTGAAGTACAAGCAGGGGCAGTCTTTCTTGTTTTATATAAAAGTGTATGTGGAAGGAAAGACAAAAATTATGGCTTAGAGAGACTTCAGCTATCAGGGGAAATTCTCTAAGCAAAGGCATAGGAACTGAGTTGGGGAAACACACAATTTATTGGCCCCTAACTCACATTTCTCTCTTTGCAAAGTAACTTCAGTAGATAGAGCTGCTTCCCAGGAAAAAGAAAACAATGTCGTGTCTCTTTGTTTTAAGACTTTGTTTTTCTTGTTCTTCATACTTCTTTTTATTTTCAGAAAAAGAAACCAGAGTGACACATCATCACCTTAAAAAATATGTGGTTTTTGGATTTGTCCATTAGTAGGAAAGTAAGACAGTGAACAATTCTGGGAATTAATCTGTGGGAGGAAAGGTTGCTGCAGTCATGGTCACAGACTCTGATCACTGTATGGCTTCCTTTCCTTGAATAAGGTGGATGGATTCAGAGATTGGCTAACTTTTGTCACTGAGCTGCTTTTGCTAATATTCTGGCTGGGGAGGAGATATAATTTACATTAACCCTTTCCCCCCTTGGTCCCAAATACAGAGGCATGAGCCTTGGAAGTGCACTCTATGAAACTTCCCAAGGTTGTTACACTTATAGAGCAGTGGTTTCAGTCATAGGAATGTGGGTGCTCCCCACCTGAGGCAGCACTGTGTGTATTCTTTACTGAAACATGGATGATGGCTTCTGCACAGCCACATAAATGAAGCCCTCACCCCATCCCATTGTCTTGCCCTGCTTGCATACTCTTGCTCTTTCCTCAGGCCACATACAATTAGGGCCAAATTGTCCACCACAGGTTGGGCAGTGTGGATTCATAGCCAGGTGCGGGCTGGGAGCCTCTCCCTGTTCCTTCTTCTAGGTGTGGGTATGACATTCAACTAGTCCAGCTTTGAGGATCTTAAGCAAGCTGGCACAGCTGAACTCTTGAAGCGGCCATCTGTCTGACTGGGAGGACAGTTTTGTATAATAGATGTCCGGTACAAGCAAACGTTTATTTTTGCTTCTGAATTGTTAGTGTCTATGCTAAATGGTTCTTAGCTCTACATTCTAGCACACAGAGATCCTATGGAATTAAATTAGGTCAGAGTTCGAGCAAATCTATATTCCAATATATATTTGATTGCAGGGGAACTTCTGTTTCTTTTGTATATTTATTGTTAAAATTTTTTTAACATAAAAGAAATTTAGATTAATTTAATAGATAATATAAATCTATATATAGTTTTTTAAAATAATTTTTTATTTACTATTTTTTTTTAAATTAATTTTTATTGATGCTTTGTGCATTTCATACATTTTTTCCAATTCAGTTCAGGCTTATTTCCCTTTCCCTCCCCC
>VZQC01003255.1:4711999-4908083 GCA_009823505.1 Rhizomys pruinosus | reverse complement strand
GTAGACGGGTTCACAGCGAGACCCTCTCCCAGCTGCCCCCCGCCAGACCCCGCCTAGAGCTGAGGAGCTGTTTACCTGGCCTGGCGCGTTATGGCGTCTCCCCTGCGACCCCGGTTCCCGCCCACAAGTCCAGCCGGGACCAGAGCAGAGGGAAACGCGACCCTGCTCACCCGAGCACGGTCCCTCTGGTTATTTACTATTTTTTATGTGTATGAGTGTACTGTCTGCATGTAGTTTGGTGCACCCGTGTCGTGTAATGCCATGGAGGTCAGAAGAGGGTGTTAGATTTCCCCAGAACGGAACTGTAGTTAAAGATGGTTCTTAGCCGCCATATGGTTGCTGGGAATCAAACCCCGGTCCTCTGCAAGTCAGTGCTCTTAACCGCTGAGCCATCTCTCCATCCCCAGAAACTATATATAGTTTAAGCTGTGGCAAGGATCTAGAATTTGCTACTCCTGCGGTTAAATTGTATTTCAATAGACTAGAAGTGACAAGAGACAAATGAAAACATACTTCACTGGAACATTTAAAAGAAAGAAATCCCAGCCACTTTCTCACCCTGCCCCTGCTGTGATCAATGGGAATCATCCCAGCATACAAGGAAAGCAATCTGTATTGACTTAGTGTTGACTTGTGCTGAAGTTGTGACTGTGGTTTTCTATTCTTAATGACTCTCTGAGAAGAGCATATTCTGTTTTAGTAATGAAGAGAGAAATGTTATTTTCTTGCACATGACTATAGTGAAGAATAAAACATGCTGAAGTAAATACTCACTTATTGAAATTTAGTACTTAGGAATTGTGTGTTTGGTAACAGACTCATGTGAGTTCTATAGGAAAGTATCATGATAATAGTAGAAACATTTAATATGGCAATACAAAAAATGTGGGCTGGTACCAGATTGGCACAGGTCATACTTGTGAGCACTGCAATGTTTGCCCTGCTTTATTTTTTACCTTTTTAAATTTTTTATTGAATTTTTTTGTTTCATACATAATTTTTCAGTCTTAATTTCCTTTATACCCACTTCTCCCTAGGCATCCTCCTGCAGCGCCTTCACCTCAGGAGTTTACACATTCTGTCATTTGTGCTAGGGTCCATTGTGCCAAACTCCTCTCCCTGTGCACTCCTCAGTGCCAGTTCATCCCCTGAGCTCTCTCTACTCCACCTATCCAGAGTCCCTTCCTGAACAAGGCCAGGTCTTCCTCACCGGACCCCCCAGCAGCTGTCAATGTTTCTTCAGCCAAGGGTGGGCTCTGCTACCCATGTCTGTAGTTCTGTGCAGGGTTTTGTCCAGCTGAGCTTGTATGTGTCTTGTGCATACTGATATCAATCCTATAGGTTCTTATGAACCAGGTCCCAGGAGCTTGTAGGATTCATTTCTGTTTGGTCTTGCACCACCTCCCTGGTTCTTTCTTTCCCCTCTTCCACAGTGTTCCCTGAGCGCTGGGTGGATGAAGCTGAGTATAGGCAGCCTGTCCATGGAAGCATAGTCTGTAGACTCCTAATCTTCCCGGTTTGGCAATTCAGGCCCTTTTGAGTGCTGTTTTATGTAGTGATTAAATGCCTGTTGCTTGAATAGAACGATATGTTCATCTACTTGTGCAGTTGCTTAACCTCTTGAGCTTTAGAGCAGGAGCTCTGCTTTATTTACTAGTTTTCTGTATTTCCCTACGACTCTTCTTAGGCTACCCAGAATTAAGATTGTGAAATATTCCCTGCAAAGCAGCAAACTGAGCAAAATGAATCTGATGTTTTTTGTTTTTGTTTTTGTTTTTTAAGAGTGAGCTAAGATTTTGCTTTTAGAAATCAATATGTTTGGAAAAGACTGCATCAAAGAACTGACTGAAACAGTGAATCTGGCAGGGTGGGGAGTGGGGAGGGGGACATGGGTCTAGATCTGATTTGTAACATAATCTTGTACAAATATATATATATATATATATATATATATATATATATATTAAAAAATCCAAGAAGCAATTTAAAAAAAGAAATCAATGTGTTTGAGGATTAAGATCAATTTTGGCCTCTGTCTTCCTCTTCACTTGTTCTTCCCCCAAATAACAATTCCTCTCTCTTAGATTAGCAGTTGATAGCTGTCCCAACTCATATCATAGCAACACATTTATATAGTCTTTTCAAATATAAGATTAAAGTCTAGTGACTGTTCTTAAATAGTGAAATAATATAATCCTCAAAGTCCCCTTTCTTGATGCTTTATCAAGGTGTATGTAATGGATTGTTCCATCTCATTCATTGACAATATTGTTTCAATATCTACTTTAGTCCCAAATCCATTGTAGGCATTGGCTGAACTGTGGCATTTCACAAATCTTTTGGGGAAGAAAAATGTGACTGTTCTTATTGTTACCTTCTGATTAGAAATGGACAGCTCAGTTCCAGAGAGCTGCCTCTGTTGGGTCTTTTGGAAGGCTGTAAAGTTCCCAAAGAATGAGGCCACATTGGGTGGAAGAGGAAGGAACTCCCAGAATGGGAGAAAAGTAACAGACCTAAGAAGGACCAAATAACTTGACCAGAAGAGTAAGGAACAAATAGAATATAGGTGGAAAATATCTCCAGAAAAGAAGATTAGAATCTTTTAATGCAGGATCTTTAACATTAAACTAATGAAATTGAAACTTATTTATTATTAGGATGCCATCTGTGTTTTCTAAGTTAAAGAGTGACAAAAAAATACTGGGTAATGTATATAGGCAGGAATTGAGAGATAATGGAAGCAGGAGGCTATTTCAGAAGGCCAGGCAAAGGGTGATGAAGTCTGAATCAATATGTGTCAGTCTGAACAACCTATAATAATAAATGTAATAAAATGTGAGCCTTTCAGACCCATTTCCCATGATTAGATTACACTCTGAATATTCACAATTTAAATGACCTATCAAATTTTATGTACTCATCCTTATGTAATGCTATCCATATTAACCTATGTCTGCTGGGTCAGTTACTTATTTTTTATTAACTTGGGACACTGGAGTCTGATAAATTCGACATTATTTTTTTTTCTTTAAGAATAAAAAGCCTTACACAACTCTAATAGAGAGCAGGGGTCACTATCTACTGCTTCAACAAATAATAAATTGTATATTCTTGATTTAAACCCAATGTCATCAGATATCAACAGCAAGAAATATGTGTTATTAAAGTAGTAACACCACATAAAAATCATCAATGACTTGAGAAAACAGACCTTGGTACAAAATTGAAATCAGAAAGGACATGACTATTATTGATGTCATTTGTTTAAATCTCCAACTCTAAAAACACACTTTAATTACCATATGCTTATCATGTTGGCTGAATTCATTTATAGAGAGAATACAATCACTAATTATCATAATTAAGACACCTGAATTCAGATTGAATGGCTCATTCTAACCTTGGTTGTAGCTATGTTTTATCTCTGACAGTTGGGTTTCCAATCAAATGTTATCTGATTTCTCCCCTTAATCATTAAGAAATGCTTTACTAATTAGCACATGAAATTCATGCCACATCAGACTGAATTGAATCAAGGCCTATTATCTTGAGCAGTGAGACACTTTGAAATTCTCAGTAATAGGGCATGAATATGTTATACGGTTCATACACATTTCATGAACTTCCACATTAGCACTATATATTTTTTCAAGACAGTACCATTAGTTATGCCGTTTTCGGGACCTTTAATTCGATCATGCTGTTTAACAGCTTGTTAGATTGTGGCATATAAAATAATACATTGATTTATCTTTGGTTAAACTATGCCAAAATGATTGTATTTGGTTGTAAATAGCCCACATAGAATTAGAAGTGGCGGGTACTGGAAAGACACAGAGCACCCTTGAGGTGTAACTGGCTTCAGTATTTTGTGCCAGTTGCCCTCATACAGCTCTCCAAATCCTTTGCCTGCCTTCTTCACCTTACTCTCCACCCAGAGACTGATGCATGTAACTAAGTCACTGGACACTCTCTGTGGCTGGCTTGGACTTGGCTAATGGGGAGTTCAGGATAGAGGCAGGAGGGATTCTCCTCTTTTGGGATATTGCCTGAGACTGTCTGTGTCCTCAGTAGAAGGTTCCTGCTTTTGCTAAAGCTCTGTTGTCTTCAAGATTCTGTTTCCAGTTTTGGTAAGCCATCTTCTTTATGACTCCTTCCTGTGTGTCTGATGTTGCTTGTCCTGTGTCATCACTTTGGTTCATGTGAGCCCTGCCTATACCTCTGTAAATAAACCTCAATCAGATGTCCTGAGCCCGGGGAGTTGTCTATTCTCTTTTGGAAACTCTGATTCATTCTGTATAGCAAAATTTGCTAGTTTGATAGAAGACAGGTTAAAGAATGGTCCTCTCTCTAGTTGAAAGTCACAGATATGATGTACAAACTCTGATTACAAAGGAGTGAAAGATAACAAAAACAAAGAATGAATGATGATCAACTCTGAGAACATGAAGAAAATTGGATTATCTATCATGTCTTGGTTTGGTGATAAAGAACCTACATGCCCACATGTTAACAGTTGGGATCTCTGGTTTTACATGGTTTGCACCTTTGGGAGGTATCCTTTTCGGTCTTGCATGTTTCCTGCCAGGCCCTACGGCCTCTCTTTGGCTTCACAGATATTTAATTTTTAGCATTCCTTGAAATACTTTGCATTCTTTCTTAGGAATTATAATTTTCACAGTAAAGGGTGATACTTTTGTAATTCAAATATAATAGTCTCTTCTCAACCACATAGGATATTTAACGACCCCTGAAATCTTAGTGGATGTCTTGGTTATCAGATCAGATGATCAAATATCTCTCCTCAAATAATCCTCAGCAAAATATGCAATTTAAAATTATAATTTATTTACTTCTGAAAATTTCTATTTAATATTTTTGTACTTCAGTTGACAATGGGTAACTGAAACAGGGTGCAGTAAATCAACAGATTGTAGACAGGGTATATCTGTGTATACTTGCATAATTAAAAAGATTTGGGGCTGGAGAAATGATTCAGCATTTAAGAGTGCCTATTACTATTCCAGAGGGTCAGAGCTCAATTTTCAGAATGTTAGATGGCTCACCACCACTTGTAACTTCAGTTACAGGGGATCTGTTGCCCTCTTCTGGCTTCTGCAGGTGCCTGTGAACAAGTGGCACATGTGCACAGAAATACACATATACATGAATAAAATTAAAAGGACTAAATATTTAAAGAAGAATTAATAAGATTTTTGAGTCTATGGTTGTGCAAAGATTAAATAATGGACAGGTGATAAACTTGCCCCACATGGGTTGCGTGTGACTTTGATTCAGTTATTAGTTCAAATAATTTTCAGTTGATCCTCACCCTTCATTTTATAGAAGAAAAGGAAAGAAATTAATATTGTCTATGTTCCACCAATTCTAAGCAGGGATTCTAAAACTGACATAGAAGCATGTAAAAAGTTAGTCAAGTGAAAAAGTATTTTTACTTTTATTTATTTATTTATATTTTTTACATGCAGCCAATACATTCATATACATAAAAAATTAAAACAATAAATATTTTATTGATGTTCTGTGTATTTCAGACATCTTTTCTCAGTTCAGTTTAGACATATTCCCCATTCCCTTCACCCCACCCCACCCCAGATCATGCACTCTGCCATAACTATCCTGCATCTTTCTGTCAGTCTTTTTGTATGTTTAGGAATTCACATTTTCCTCCTTTAATTTTATATTAATCTGAAATATGTATATATACTTTCCACTCATACAGTAATTACAGAGTCTGAGAGTAAGTGGTGGATCAATTCTACAGCCTGTTAAGAGATTTAGATTATAACAACATAGTTGCTTTCAGATAAACAGAAGTATAACAATAATGTTGTTCAGTTTGCCTTTCATCTGGGGGTTTGGCGTTAGCATCCACAAATGAGGGAGACCATTCATTGCTTGTTTTTTCTGGACTGTGTTACCTCACTTATCATAATGGCTAATTCATACTATGTATAGAAAATTGATGTATCTAGAATTTAAAGACCTATGATATTGAATACCAGTATTAAAGAAATTTTAAAATAATGAGACATTAATTGTATTTTATATAATTTTAGTTTGCAAATGTATTAGCTCAGTTGTGTTGAAAATAATGTAAAAATTATATGATGAAAAGTATTTTTCTATTTAAAAATTTTAATTTATAGTAGCAAAATATATTTCTATGGATAAATTTAAAACAATTTTAGGGAACTACTTGATTCATATTTTAGTTTTAACAATTACATATATTATAGTTTTTTGAGAATGGATTCTAGGGGCTGGAGAGATGGGTCATGTTTAAGAACACTGACTGCTTGCAGAGAACCCGAATTTGATTTCCAGCACCCATATAGGGGCTGACAGTTGTTCTTAGCTCTAGTTCCAGAGGAATCTGACACCCTCTTTCTAACCTCTGTGGGCATTGCATGATACAGGTGCACTTGCATATGTGAAGGCAATACACTCATGCTCAAAAAAAAAATGATCAGTTTTATTTTATTTTATAAAAGAATCCATTATAAATATGGGCCATGATTATATTAATCAATTCAATATTTAAAAGATTGCATCAAATATTTTGTGGCTATAAGTCCTTGTATTAAACATTCTTATTTATATATCTTTTGTTTTTCATTACATTTCAGGATGTTAATGATGTGGTAAAAATCTCAGTCATTCAAATATATATTATATATATATAATATATATATATATATAATAGATATAACTGCCCTTTATCCCATATGTAGATTAATTTGGGGAAAAGTTTGATGTTGTCATGTATTTAGGCATTGTGGAGAACGCACAGTTTTAAAAAGAATTCACTTACTTGTGCCACTCACAGAGTTATAAACTTGGAATCATAAAACTCTGAGGAGCAGAAGATGTGTCTATAAGAGAAAGCTGCATGCGCTACTAAGGCATAAAGTTGAATTAGCCCAATTTCCTTCACTTTCAGCCCCTTAGTTAAGAATTTAATTGCTGTCGAGTTAACAAATTTCTATGCTTCATCACACAAAATATCACACATGCCTATATTAATAACATCTGGAAATTTATTATAATATGTGAGAATTATTTTGGTCAAATTCTCACTGGAATATAATTTCAGGAACAAAAAGTGTAAGCATTATAAAATTAAGTCAAGAATTAACTATTGAACAAAGAATTCATTATATGATATGCCAAAGCATTGATTTAATTGTGTGTGTGGTGTGTGTGTGTGTGTGTGTGTGGAGAGAGAGAGAGAGAGAGAGAGAGAGAGAGAGAGAGAGAGAGAGAGAGAGAGAAAGAGAGAGAATAGGCTTCTGGGATGGGTAGATGAACATCGACAATATTACACTCTGTACAGTTCCAACTCTAGTCCATGCTCCACCTATAGCTCAGATATGGAAAGTCCTTTAATTTTTACCCAGTTTTGTAAGTTAGAAAACCTAAAATCAGCAAGATGCAGTAACTTACCTGATGTCATGTAGCCAATTAGTGGAGACCTATTTCTTATAATTTGCTCATCCAGAGGCTGTGATCCAAATGAAGTTTGAAAACACACTGGGTTTTTATAGTTGACTTTGTTTTCTCTCTTTCATAGGAGCAGTGAGATTTGCAGTCATACTGTGTGGGGTCTCTCACATTGTCCCAGTAGACTGCATAAAAGACTGTCGACTGAATGCAATGCTATTTCAAGATCATAAGATGTTTTAAAAACAGATGGCAGTATACATGAAAGATCACAGGAGAGAGCCGTTCACAGCAGTAATTAAAAAGATCCTGCACAATAGAAAAGCTTTTAAATTAAGCAGTAAACTTTACATAATTAGGCATTCTTTTTTTGTGTTCATGTCTGGCACAGCTTTTAGGCAGAGAATTCTTTTCCCTGTCAACAGTATCGCTTTCTCTACTTTATAAAGAAAAAGCATTTGAACATTGTTCCCAATCAGAATGGAAGGGCTTAGGATTTTTTCCTATGGTCATAGTATCTTCCATCAGGAATGGAATGTTTGAGAGGAAATGCCGTGACTCTGGAGTTCCTTTAAATATTCAATATGGCCATGCAAAGGCTTTGGAATATACTTTCATAAATTTGCACATCTGAGAATATGCCTTAATTCTAAAGCAAAAAAAAAAAAACCCACAAAACAGAACAAAAACAATAACAAAAAGATCTGGTACAAACTTAATTGATTTCTTTGTTACATTAAATGACTAGAAACATACATACCAAGAAATATTTGGACTTTCAAAATCATCTAGCCGATTCTCAGTCTCTTAATAATATTGACAAAATAAATGATGTCGACTATCTTAGTTACTGGCGATTGCTAACAGGACCTCTTCCCTTTTGATCTGTATTTATGTTCTTTGATAAAGTGCTGCATGTGAACCAATCCTATTCATGCATAAAATAGTCTAGTGTCTCAATTGATGGGAAAGACAGGCTGAATGTGAAAGACTATAGAACATTACAAGTTCTTCAGGAGAGACAAATTTGTTCCAAAAAAAACTTGCTAACACACGTGTTAAGTGCTAATGCAACCAAGATTGTGTTTTCCACTGCTAGCATGGAACCCTGCATTCACATCCAGCTTCTTGCTTTCAGAGTGGCATGGTCTTAATCTTTAGCAGTTCAGAATCATGCTGAATTGTGATATTCTATCTACACTATTTGAATCTCATCTCTTTACATTTTTTTTTACTTTATTGAGTGGAAAAATCTCTCAGGTGCAGATATTAGGATTTGCATAAAATCTGATGTGAGACTGAAATATGCCCCTGTGCATGTCTGGCTGACTTCCATTGTTTATTTGATTTGAGGACATTTAAGAACTTGTGAGGACAAAATTCTGATATATGAATCAATCAACCTGGTTTCTAGAAGCAGGCTCACATACGGAAGTTTCTCTGAGTTCTAACAGATAGAAAAATCACTGGATTATAGATGGCATCTCTTCTGAATTTTGACATAAGTGTAAAGCTGTGGCCTTATATCTTGGTGAGGTATCGGGGTTTACATAACCTCTAGGGATGGTATTTCTCAGGAATGGTCATATTAACAGAGTCAAGTATGAGCTTTCTGGTACAGATGGGTTGGGCTTATATTGTCTGAAACCAGAATGGAAAACCTGAGTCAAAAAACAGGACAAATTCTCCACTGATAAAAGGAATTGCAATTCAAACGTTTCATATTTGGGATTATCTTAACTGACTGTTTCTTTAGAAAAAAAAGGAATACAACCCCATGATTGATAGTATTGATGACCCCATAATTGATGACCATGACACCTTTGATCACAGAATTAGCAGAGGAACTCCCAACACTTGGGAGGGAACACTGGGTAGGAACCCATTCTTTCTTTAAAGTGAAAATATACAATGCCACAAAGCCTTAAATTTATTCCTGTTTAAGCAAAAGATATCTCATAATTACAGGGATCTCTTGTTGAAGTGATGTCACTCTCAATGTTTTTTTTTTTTTCTGGGCAGAAAGAAGCAGGTTCATTTCAATATGTAGGAATAATACATCTGCCGGAGGATATGCAGCACAGCTCACATGTGGGTAAGTTGTCAACAAGCAACCCAGGATATTGAGAAACTCGGGTAAATCAAGCAAAACATGGCACTGGATCTGACAGTGCTGTCAGATCTATAATCATAGTTATTAACAATATTATACAATGTATATCTCAAACAGAGATAATTGGTTACAGACATTATAAAGTCTCCAAAAGTAGAAATAACTAAGAGGTAGCCATCATGAAAAACATTGCAAACTGGAAAAGTAGAGAAAACTAATTAACACATTACTGATCATCCAGAAAATGGAAATTCAGAACACAAAGTAATGATCATGGACAATTTTTGGACAAATTATACTGTTGAATCTTTGATCATCACTATGAATTAGCAGAATGCTAGAAAAGAAAGAAAAGAACATTTTCCCTAGGAAACAAATATTATATTTCATTTATAGGAGGAAATTATTTTAACAAACATATAAAAGTACATCATTGGTCCATGAATATATATATATATATACACATATATGTATGCATACATATATAAAATTATACATTGACATGCATGTTTATCTACCTTAAAAAGAAAAATAAATCTGGCATAGGATCTTTAATTTGTTATCCAAGAGAAGCAAATATTTGTTTAATAAATTAAGAATTTCTTGTTTTTCTATAGGATGGGTGTATTAATCAAGGTACTTAGTCTAGAGAAACAGAATGGGTAATATATATATATATATATATATATATAATATAAGATATATAAATTTATAAATTAGCTCACAGATAGGGTTGAGTAGTCTAACAATGGCTGAACAACACTGGAGAGGCTGAGAATCCAGTAGTTGCTGTCTATGAGGCTGGGTATCTCAGTAGTCCCAATCTGACACTGAAGACCTGATGGATTCTGGGAGATCTGCTAGTCTTCAGTCTACTCTGGAGTCTGAAGAGCTGGTCATAGCAGCATGAGGAACTCACCAGGGAGAGAGAGAGAGAGAGAGAGAGAGAGAGAGAGAGAGAGAGAGAGAGAGAAGCAAAACAGAGGCAATGGGCTTTTATACCTGCTGCCAAGAGAAAATAACACCCACATTTAGGGTGGGGCTTCTAGCTCTAAATGATCCAGTCCACAGATCTCTTTTTCATTTTAGTTAATCCCAGATCCAGTCAAGTTGACACTCAGGATTAACCATCACAGTGGGCTTATAATGCAGTGTTATATGGACTGGTGTAGTTCAGTTCAGTATTTCATAGATTGGTGGGAACACCGTTATCAGTTCTATTTCTATAATTCAGGCCACTTGCTGGGCTTATTGCTGTATAGAGTAGATTTCCCCTTGTCTGTTATGATCCCACTAGGCAGGATGTTGTTAGGTTCCTGGAGCTCTAAGTTGCTCTTATCCCCAGCCATATCGCCCCAGTGCCCCAAATGTTTGAAACACACATTTGTACAGGGCTACATCAAAAGTTATGTTCAGGGACTTTAAGACATTTAGTTTCAATGCTCATGAATCCATTACTATGAAATTGTTAGGTCTTCAAGTAAGATCTTCGAGTAAGTGATTAATTCCAATAAATAAAATATGGGGGACTGGAGAGATGGCTTGGCAGTTAAGAACACAATCTGATGGTGCAGAGGACCCAGGTTCAGTTCCCAGAACCCACATGGAGGCTAATAACCATCCATAACTCCAAGTCTTGGGGATATGACACCTCTTCTGACCTCTGTTGGCACTGTATAGCACAGGTGCACTTACATACATGCAACCACTAGACTCATACATGTAAAAATAAAAATAATAAACACTTTAAACATTTTATTGAGATTTTTTTACATTTCATATAATAGTTGTCAATCCAATTTAAACCCACTCCCCCATCCGTGTCCTCTCTCATGTATTCCAACATACATGTTAAGTCCCATCTTGTCAAGCATTTATACCCTTAGTGCAAGTTCATCCACTGGAGTCTAGTCAGCCTATCTGGAGATCTTAAGGAAAATCTACTCTACATCACCCAGCAATAACCAGCCTCCAACAGTTCCCATGCTAGGATGGGGCTCGGCCCATTTCCCTTGCTCCACTCTAGGCCTTTCTATGATGAGTTGGCACGAGTCCTATGCTCCAGGCCACCATTGTGTCAGGTTCACATAAGCAAGCTTCAAGTGGCCTGAAATCCTCTGTTTCCCTTTGTTTGTGGACCAACCCTGGCTCTTACAAACTTTCCACCCCCCTCTTCTGCAATGGTCCCGAGCTGTGGGTGGATGAGGTTTAATATAGGAGTCCTCTCCAGTGGTACACACTCTGCAGTTTCGTATTCTCTAAAACGTAGCCGTTTATGGTCTTCTCTGTGCATCATCCTCTGTTGTATAAGGAAGCTTTGCTGGTGAGTGTTGAGGGGTGCACTAGGAACTACCATGGAAGCCTTCTTCTTTGACTAGCTCTCATGGTTCTAGAGGATCCTATGCAAGCTGCTAAGGGACAAAATCAGTGGTCCAATCTAGCCCTGAAGCTGAATAGTCATAACAACTGGCACAGCAAATTACTTGATTTGGTGCAGTAGTTGGACTGTTATCTGGGAAGAGGGGGTAATAAACAACACTCTAATTTGACTTAAAAGACTTCTCACTGAGAGTGAACTCATGGGTGGTACTGTAATTATAGCCAAATATATGTGCTTGGAGAGATCCTAGATCCTAGAGGAAACTCTATCTCCATCATATCTCTAGATAAATGAAATTTCTTACCATATGCTAAATATTGATCCTTATATTTACACACAAGTATGCCATACACTCCTCATCAAAGAGGTTTCTTTTGCAATATATGGAGGCTATTACAGGGCTCCACAGTTGTTCACACACAGAGATTTTATACGGCATTTGAGAGGTGCACAGCTTTAGGCGATATATCTTCAGAAGAATGTCTACACCTAAGATTAATGGAACATAGCAGAACAAGGGGTGGAGAGAATACTAGTACATCTCTCAACTCTCATCAATCGAATATTAATATTTCAAAATATGACAACATACTTATTTGAAAGAAAATGCTGATGTTCAGTGAGTTAAGCAAAAGGTCACCTTTGACTTGGAGTGATTTTACATGCATGCATGTCTATTTTTTGTGAGAGAATAACAAACTTCAGAGTGAAAATTCTGTAAGATGAAAGAACAGGATAATTTATGTGGGAAAATGAACTGAGATTGTCTTAAAATTCCAAATTCATTTTAACTTCATTTGTAACAAATGTATTGCCCTCTATCTCAGATGACTTCTTAATGAGTAGACTAGTTGAAATATTTTATAGAGGTCACCTGATTTATTAAAATTATCATTAAATTTATTCTCCAGTTTTATTGAATTCATGATGCTTGGCTATTAATCATATAAACTCATTTAAAATTCAGAATATCTGATGTAAAGGTGGGCAGACAAGTACACCTACACATATGCACATACTAACCAATTCAATCTTGGATGAAAATCTTTATTCTTCTCTTATGTTATTCTTGGTATGAATGAAGATTGAAGAATGAATAATACACAAGAAACTCAGTATCTAAACTTAAGCTGTCTTGACCAACCTTAATACTATGGAAAGTTTAGGGCATTTTTGTCATATTGTAAATGCAATAACTTTCAAATAGACTGTCAGTCATATTTATTATTTTTGGTGTATATGAATGTAGTCATATGTATTCTTTTTATTTTGTGTGTATGAGTGTATTGCCTGGAAGTGTGTTAGTGTACCCTGTCATGCAATGTCCATGGAGGTCAGAGGAGGGCTTCTGATCACCTGGAACTGGAGTTAGAAGGCAGTTGTTAGCCTGCATGTGGGTTCTGGGAATTGAACCCAAGCCCTCTGCAAGAGAAGCCACTGCTCTTAATTGCTGAGCCATCTGTCCAGCCTCAAGTTTAGAAGATGATATGCATAGTATTAAGTTCATTTCATCTACTTGAATTTGAAGTTCCTAGCTTTCTTGTGGAACATTTTCCCAACACCCTCTTTTTCACCATAGTCCATTCTCCGTACCTCATTTAGTCACTCTGACTTGAAAACATAAAGCTTGATGAATATTCATATGAGGATTTGCATTCTATCTAACGTCCTCTGTGCACATATATTCAAGCAAATACTATGTGAAAAAAAGATAGAAAAAAACTTTATAACTCCCCTGTAGTCCTTGAACTCAATGTAAATTTTGTTGCTTTGGATCTATAGAATTAGTTCCCACAGCATTTCTGAGTATGAGTGTAATTTGTGGTGTGTGTGTGTGTGTACACTGGATAGCTTTAGTGTCAACATGACACACTTGGGTTTAGAGATTCTCAATTGGAGAAGTGCTTCTATTGGACTGGCCTGGGGCCATATTGATGAAGTATTTTCTTGATTGTCAATTGATGTGGGAGGGCCCAGCCCACTGTGAACATTGTCATTCCTGGACAAGTTGTTATGTATTGTATAAGAAAGTAGGCTTAGCATGGGTCAGGGGAGTAAGCTAGTAAGCAGCATTCCTGTTCTTCTATGGCCTGTGCTTCAGCCCCTGCCTCTAGGCTCCTGCTCTGAGTTCCTACTTTTGGCTCCCTAAGTGATGAACTGTGACCTGGAAGATGTAAGCTAAATAAATCCTTTCCTCCTCAATTTGTATTGGTCAGAGTATTTGTCCCAGAAATTGAAGACAAGCTATAACACATGCATTACAACCAATGGTAATTCCTAAGACTGAAAAACCTAGGGTTTGATATTTATTTTTAAAGATTTATTTTTATGTATGTGCAGATGTATATATCTCTGTGTATATGCTCTACATCTGTATATTTGTCTGTGGAGGCCAGAAGAAGCCATAGAATTCCTGCCTGACTTCATTCTTGGAATCCTTAACTCTTGTCTTAATGGCTCAGGTGCTCAGATAATTTTACAAAAACAAAGTAAGTGTATATGAATCAAATTCGTTTGATATATTGACCCAAGTTTCCAAATTTGTATAGTGTAAAAATGATACTCAGACTATCTATTTGTGGGTTTTATAAACTGAGAAATTTTGATAATTCTAGCATATATGAAGAAAAATCACATAAGTATCAGCTAGAGGTGCCTATAGATGTATTAGCTACCTACATGTATTAACTACCCAACGTAGTTGCTGGCATCTGAACTCTGGTCCTCATGATTAAGCAGCAAGTGCCCTTAACTGTTAAGCCATCTCTCTAGCCATAAGAACTGAGATGCCTTAAAGAGCTATCTCAGCTCTCATGATCATTGCAGCATTAGTCTCAATAGTGAAACCATAGAAACAACCTACCTGTCTATCAAGAGCTGAAAAAAGTGCAACATGCATGTGTTGAAAATACTATACACATATACAAATGTATACACGATACTATTCTGACTTAAAAATAAGGAAATTCTGTCATTTATATCATTGTTAATGAAGAGACATACTAAGAGAAATAAGCCAACCATAGAAGTTTTAAAAAAGCATAATTTCAGGTATACTATGCATCTATATAACTCATAGATGTACAGAATGAAATGATGTCCAGGGCCTTTGGGTGGAAGAAACGAAAAATTATTTTTTCATTGATAGAGAATATGTTGGGGAAGAGGAGTAATTTCTTGAGATTTGTTGTGCAATAAAGTATCTATAGTTAACAACGCAGGGAGGATAGATCTCATTTTAAGTGTTCTTACCAAAACATGAAAATATACATAAAAGAACATGAGAAAAATTTAGAGGCCAGTGGATACACTTACTGCTTTGTTCAAATCTTTGTGTGCATTAAAGTGATAATGACTTGAAGACAAATATTGGAAAGGTTGTAGTTTAACAGTGCTCTTGTTCATCAAGTTGACAAGGGGCCAATTGTGCTGGAGAGCTTTGGTTGTCAACTTATTTGACATACCTGTTTAGAAGGAACTTAAATTGAGGAATTCTCTCCATTGGATTGGACTGTTGCCATGTCTGTGGCATCTTCTTGACTGTTGAGTGGCATATGTGTGAGCCTGGCCCACTGTGGGAGGTGTCACCCCTGGGCAGGTGGTCCTGGTTTGTATAAGAAAGCAGGTTGGTCAAAGGCCAGGAGAACAAGCCAGTAAGCAGGACTCAGCCATGGTCTGTGCTCCAGTTTCCTGGCTTGATATCCTGCCTTGACTTCCCTTGGTAATGAATTGTACTGTATACCAAATAAACCATTTTCTCCCCAGGTTGGTTTTAGTCAGTTCTTTTATCACAACAAATGAAGAGAGACTAGAACAGAAGGGAAAGCCCTGTGTAATGAATCCCTATTGATGTGTGTGGAGTGTGTACATGTATGTGAATGTAGAGGGCAGGAAGATCTCATTCTGTGAAATGATAGAAGGTGGTCCTATTTTCTCAAGTAGAATTGATTATAGTTTTATGTAAAATGTGCTTTTGTAATTAGGATTTGACTATATGAATTTTGAAGTTCTTCATTTTGGAGGTTCAATTCATAAGTTGATTTTCAATCACTTATGAATAAATATTTGTTTAGACAATTTTTAAAATTACTCCAAGGAAGACAAGCTGATAGGAACACTGATACCTACAGAGAAAACCGATTTTATAGTGCATGGAGCTATTAAAAGAACTATTCTTTGTAAGATAATGAACTCTTCACCAACTACCTATAAATCTATTAAACCTGAATCTTCTATATGCACTGTTGCAAGAGCTGTTTCCTCCAGAATATCACTGTGAACTGAGTATAGATGATGAGAACTTTGTAAAGAACAATAGTTACATTTAAAAAATGTACCATTAGTTGGTTGGAAAGATGGATCAAAGGTTAAGAGCACGGACTCCTCTTCCAGAGGAGTTTGATTGCCAGCACCCACAGGGTAGCTAACAAATTCCAGAACTCCAATTCCAGGATATCCAACACCCTGTTCTGACCTCCATGGTCATTGCATGATGTGTGCACTTGCATACATGCAGCCAAAACACTTATACACATAAAAATGAAATAATTTTTAAAAGTACCATAAAATTATATTGTATGAAAATCTCAAGCTAACAAATTCCAGAACTCCAATTCCAGGATATCCAACACCCTGTTCTGACCTCCATGGTCATTGCATGATGTGTGCACTTGCATACATGCAGCCAAAACACTCATACACATAAAAATGAAATAATTTTTAAAAGTACCATAAAATTATATTGTATGAAAATCTCAAAATTCAATATAAATTTTTTAAAAGTCCTTAAGATAGCCAACTACTATGTATAGTTCCTGTAGAGGTTTTTGAATAAAAATGCTTGAATTAGCATCTTGACTGTATTTCTTAGAAAACTTCACATGGTTTTCATAAGAAGCATAGCAACAAGAATTTCAGTTTGCCCTATTGCAATGATTAAATCTAACAGGAATCATGCTCATTACTTTGGATTCACCTAACAAATGTTAGTACAACTGTTATTACTGTCGCTTTTGAGGCTAGTGGCTCATGTATCAATCATAGTTCTCATATGTGTTTGTGCTGCAATCTAAAATCAAAATTAGTTGAAAGTGAAGCTGGAGAAATGAATCAGCAGATAAGAACAATAAGGTTCTGTTCAGGGCACCTACATAAGCCACTAACAACCATTAGTAACTTGGGTTCCAGGTGACCCAGTGCCTTCTTCTTGCCTCTATAGCCCTGGTACACACATGGTACACTTAATATATATGCAGGCAAAACACTCATGTATATACAATAAAAAGAAATAAAATGTAAAAGAAAATTTGAAAAATAATAAATTAGTCGAAGTAGGACTACTTTTTATGGGTAAATGTTCTGTTAGCTTTATATTGCTGGAATAAAGCACTGAACAAAAGCATCATGTGGCGGAAAGGGTTTATTTCAGGTTATAGTAAGAGTCTTTCATCTAGGGAAGCCAGTGCAGAAACTCTGGAGGCAGGAGCTGAAGCACAGACCATGGAAGAATGCTAATGTGCTGGCTTGCTCCTCTAGCCTTTACCCAGCCTTCTTTTTTTAATTTTTTTTCAACCCAGGACCACCTTCCCAGGAGTGGCATTGTCCAGAATGTACTGGGCCCTCCGACATCAAACAACAATTAAGAAACTAATACCTATATATCTAATTGCTTGTTCTTCATTAGTAGGATCGAAAGGTTATTCCTGGACAAACTGTCAGCCCATGAAAGGAAACAGCCAGAATTGACCAGAGTCCAAGTCAACAGCTCCAGAGAGAGTGGACTGTTTTACCTCTCATCCACCTGTGCCCCTTTTCTAAGCCTAGGGAACAACCTGCGGAAGAGGGGGCGTGGTAGAATGTAAGGGCTGCGATTGGGGTGAATGGTGAAACTACAGCAATGTAGTCTGGACACTCATTTGATCAACTTGATTGAACAAACAACCTGTCACCCCCCACTGGATGGTGGGGCTGTAGGTGTTTGGGCACAACAGCCTGCAGATAGGTTTTGCATGAAGGATGCTTGTACTCATGGATTATCACTTATAGCTAAAAATGAAAAAAAAAAACTGGAAAGATGCAGGACAGTTATGGCAGAATGCATGATCTGGGATGGGGTGGGGGTGGGGGGGAAGGGAAAGGGAAATGTGCCTGAACTGAATTGGAAAATAATGTATGAATTGAACAAAGCATCAATAAAAACTAATTAAAAAAAAAAAAAAGAAACTACTTCACAATTAGAGTTAACATACAGTTTATTCCTGGAGGACATAATTCTGGTACATATGTGACATTTATATAGGCATATTTTGGAGCAATACACTAGGGAGGGAACCACAACAACATAAGGACTGGGTTAAAGAACAGACTGATAAAGTTAAATTCTGCCCCAAACAATAAACCTTTGCAGAGAAAACTTTAAAAAGACAGAGAAAGTTTCAGGACATGTATGGCAGAATGCATGATCTGGGATGGGCTGGGGGAAGGGAAAGGGGAAATATCTAAACTGAACTGAAAAATAATGCCTGAAATACACAAAACATCAGTAAAATTATTAACAACAAAAAAGAAAATATCTCACAGACATGGCCACAGGCAAATCCAACGGAACAAATGCCTCAGTTGTGGTTATCTCTATCCTAGCGTGTCAGGTTGAGAACTGAGACTATTTAGCAGAGTAAGTGTATTTGTGAACTGTTGATAGGTTAAGATTAAATGCATGCATGGGGGGGGCGGGCTGGAGAGATGGCTTAGTGGTGAAGAGTGTCGACTGCTCTTGCAGAGGACCCAGGTTCAATCCCCAGCACCCACATGGCGGCTGAGAACCATCTTTAACTCCAGTTCCACGGGAATCCCACACCCCCTTCTGACCTTCACGGCTTTGCACCACACAGGAGCACAAACCTACATGCAGACAGTACATTCATACACATAAAAAAATAAAAAAATAAATACATGCGTTGACATTGTGCCTCATTAGAAATCACTCTTTTTCAGAATTCAAAGAAACACCTCACAATCTAAATCTCTTAAGACTAATTGCATTTGTCACAGAATTATTAAATAGACACATACATACAGAATAAAATTTCTGATATTTAATATCCTAGTCAAAGTAAAAGTTGAATTAAATGCAGGAAAAATGTCATTTATTTTTTAAGGAGAACATAAGGTGATGAAAATAGTCTTTCAATTAATGTTCATGCCCTCAGAGTCGTACTTTGGAATTAATGTAAATTAGTCCCCAGAAATCTATTTCAATAAGTCATTTGAGGAGAAAGAAAAAATGATATAATCATATCCCCTGAGAAATAAATAACTTTTCTTCAAGATGAACTTGAGCTTCTGGACCAAAAGTGGCTAGATCAAGAAATTCAGGTTAAGACAGAAGCAAAAGAAAAAGGCTATTCTTAAGTAAGGGTCTAATTCTGATGAGATTTGCATAAATCTCAAAGTTCAACAGAGAAAAGTGGACCAGAAAAAAAGACCAGGAAGATAAAAATTACTTAACAGAATTCAGAAATCTTAGGAGATTAACAAGAGACAAGGAAGGCTGCAAAGCCAAGTCTGTATCCTCATGAGGAGATCATTTAAAGCTATTCCAAATCAAAGAAAACAAAAGTCACTTCTAAAGTCCATCTCTAGGACTAAAAAGAAGTTAAACCTGAGTCCAATTCATTGGAAACTTTACTGCTAAGAATAAACTGGTTTAAAATAATATAATCACTTTAATAAGAAAGTACCTGATTTACAAAAGGATTTTTTTCCATTTCTCATGTATCCCTTTCCAAGAGTTTTATTTTAACTTTTACAGAACTGGGAGTAAACTTGAACCTTAGAGTCTGGTCCATATTAGGCAAGTAGTGTGCCACTAAACTACATCTCAGTCCTGTAAACTTTTTAAATGTATGGCATTTATGATTTCTTCATCTTGATAACTTCATTTAGTTCTATAAAATTTAAATCTTTGAATTAATATTTTCAACATCAAGTTACATAATGTCTGAATACATGAACACACACACAACACAGACACCCAGACTCACACTCAAATGCACAAAGAGATATAGAACAAGGTGTCACCGAAACTCACATATTTGTTTCCAATTTAGAGGAATAATAAGAGAAGATTATCCTACCTCTCTACTTGTCAGATACTTGCTTTTTTTCAAGTACAGAGATACCAAGGTCATTGCATTATAAGAATTTTATTTTGTTTTGTTTCTACAGTTTCTTCTTATTTAAATTTTCAGCCAGTAGGATAATTTCAGCCTCTAAAGGGCATTGCATTGAATATATGTACACAAGAAACAGTATTAGCAAGTATACTTCAATAATTCAAAGTGGGTTCCTTTAGTATTCAGGTCATGTTTCACAGTAGAATTTCTGTTAAGTAGAAGGCTTTGGATCCTCATCTTAGTCTACAAATTAGGATCAGATTTTTTAAAAAACACAAATGGTCCTTAGCTGTAAATAATGAAGAGATAGGATTAATGGTTAGTGTGGTGGGAACTCATTTCCATGTTAACAGACTGAAACATCAATTCAAAGGGAGTGGGTGACATACTCACCTCTTCCCCAGGACTTCACATAGTACTAAAAATTGAGTCAATAATCAGGGAGCTGAAGAATGGTTTGCTGGACGTGGCACTTAGCTCAGTCAGTAAACCATTGACATGCAGCAGGAGGAATCTACAGAAAATGGATATGGTGGATATAGCTGGATATGGTGGTGTGTGCTTGTAATCCTATCCCTGGGGGCACAGAAACAGGCATATGCTTGGGGTTCATTAGCCAGCAGCCTAACATACTTGCTGAACTCCAGGCCAGTGAGATACCCTTTCTCAAGAAGCAATGTGAACGGCACCTGATGTGCATGCACACACGTGTGCACACATGCACACATGAACCCACATACAGAAAGAACTGATTGTAAAATCCCAAGGTACTATAACACCATTTTATGCTTCAGCGACCAGGCCAATACTTAGGAGCCTCATTAATGATGATAATCCTGGGGTTGGATTAAATTCTCCAAGAGCCTTGGCATAGGACCTTTGGGACTGCATCTCTATGGAGACACCCTGGTATATCTGATGACGAGGAATTCTTGACAAACCTGGCTCTGAATTACTAAAATGGAGCTGGTGAAGTACAGTGACTTTGTTTCTTGTTTCTTACTTTTTATTTTCTCATTTATCTTTTATTCTTGGAAATCAGCTGTTTTAAAGCTTCAACTCCTCTATTTTAGTCTTTCTTTGTACCTTCGGCATTTTCCTTCATTCTTCTTAATCTTCTTTACTGAAACCTCATTAACAGTTTCACTTCATCAGCCTTAGTGCAGAGGTCAGATAATTATTGTCATTATTGTCCCGAAGACAAATCTAGCCACATATATCCATTTATATTCTGTTTTGTCTGATTCTTGCCTACAATGGAAGAGTTGAGCAGTTTCCACAGAGATCTTATGGCCCAGAAAGCCTAACTAATTATTACCTGGCTCTTCACAAGAACAGTTTGCTAAGGTCCCTTAAATGCATGGCAGAAGGCATCACGGTACATATTTTAGAGGCTTATCGTAAGAAATGTTGAAGAGAGGTAAAGTTGATGGCTAGAGAGCAGATGACTGCCTAAGAAGATTTCTTCTAAGTCCATGTGTTGAACAATGGTAAAGATTACTTGCAGGCATGAAGAATCTTTTGATATTGTGACATGATACTGTCACCTAAATTTATACTTGAGAACCATGTACTAGATTTACTAAAAACTCAAGATACGTCTCATCATATTTTAGCTAAGTCTACAAGTTTTTGTTGGGGCACATTCACATATAACTCATTTAGGCCACAGAATGGACAAAGCTGATGAAGTTTTAGCAAATTAATCTACTTTCAGGAATTGAGCATTATTATATGCTACAATCTTAAGACAGCTTCAATCAGAGAGAGAGAGAGAGAGAGAGAGAGAGAGAGAGAGAGGAGAGAGAGAGAGAGACTTGCTGTAACTCATGCTTAGTGGGTATCTAGCTAATCAATCATGTCTTTAAGTCTAAAATTCTTTTGTATCATCTTGAGCCTCCTAACAGACCCCCTGGTTTGCAGCAGCCAGTGCTTACAGAGATACAAATCAGGTTGATAAGGCATTAGAAAGGGATTATGAAAGCCAGCTTAATTAAAGAAACTTCAATGGGATCATAAATAATCAGTGCAAGTTATTAACTTTTGACAACTGCTCATCTGCATTGAGTTCAAATGACTTCTGGCCTATAAAGTCCTTAATCTAATTCTCAGTGGATACAGTTCGTAAGGGAGAGTACCCTTTACAATGCATTGACTATAATCAACAAATCTCTGAAGCAGATATGTCCTCAAATGCAACTAAACATACTCTGTACTTTCTTAAATTCATATATTTAGGTCATTTTTGTTTTCAACTTGGATACTCCACTGGCCGAACTTCAACATGTTTTATAAAAAAACCGATCAAATGTCACTTAAGATTCTTCCACAGACTTTGATGGAATTCTTTATTATTTCTTTTTATGGAGTTTAATATTTGATATAATAGATCTAATATGATTTGGCACTGCTCATGGATTCTCATTAAAGTATTAACTCTATAGCTTATTCTGCTCAAAATGTATTATAAATTTTATACAAGGAGAAATTAATACTCCCCCATAATTAGTCAGATTTTACTTTCTTATCCCTCATAGGTTTGTTTTTTTTTGCATTAGTTATGTGTGTGCACATACTTGTGGAAGGCAGAGGACAACCTTGGATATTGTTCTTCAGAAGTTTTGTGTTTTGAGACAGTTTCTCACTGGGATCTGGAACTAAGCTGGCTGGCCCAAAGTCTCTGATCAGTCAAGTGGGGCTTATAGTTATATTTCACCCCACTTGGCTTTTTACCCTGGTGCTGGAGATGGGACACAGATCTTCGTATCCCATAGTTATTGAGAGCTGATGATCACAAATGACTGTATATTGCCCAAAGATGGCAGTTTGAAGCCTTTATCCCTATCTTTTGAGTCATAAATTTTTCAACCATGTTCTCTGACCCTTGGATGGGATTGGTAAAAATGTCCTGTTTAGGCCTAAGTATTCACTAGTCACTTAGTCTCCGTACCTTGTACAGTCATTTGTCTCGGGGTCTAGGGACTACTTTTATTGTCACTGTGAAGAATATACCCAACAGGAAAAACGAATTCAATGGAAGAGGGCTTATTTTATTCATGGTTTCAGAGGATTTAGTCCATCGTGGCAGGGAAACAACATGATACTTCAGCACTCATCATGGCTAGTCGGGATCCAGAAGAAAGGAGAATGCATATTCCCTGGCTTTCTCTGTTTTCAAATATTTTATTCTATCTTTGCTCCCAGATTAGGGGATGGTACTAACCAATTCAGGGTGAGACATGCCCTCTTAGCTAATTCCTTCAGGAAAACACCCTTCAGACACATACAAAAGTGTGTTTCACCAGCTTCTAGGTGATTCTAAATATGAATGAGCTGATAATGAAAACTAACCAGTGCATTCTTAAAATAAAATATTTTTATTTTCTTTGAGAGTTTCCTACTATATATTTTGATCATATTCATCCTCAACTCCTCCCAATCAATAACTATCCCCTCCCTACAACCCCACCATGGTATCCTCTTATTTGTTTAATTTAATAAACCACTCACTCTAATTTGTGCTCTCTGCGTACCTATCAGAGTGTGGTTGAATGACAAGGAACCATACCCTTAAGGAAAACTGACTCTCCATCTCTTAGTAGCCATTAATTCTCCATAGCTCCTCAATTAGAGGTCGAGGCTCATGAACCCAGTTCTACTCCATACTAGAGTGTTGACTTGTTGACTAGAAACCACATTTTTGACGTATTGTTCTCAAGAAAGTATGGTAAGACTAGTGCTGAAGATACCACATATCTTGGTTTTGGACTACATAGAGGCCAGGCTGGATCTAGAAGCTTCTCTGCTGGCTAACCATCAGAGTGCTGGATGTTGCTATGCTGGTATCAAGGGGAGAAAAATCAGCAGCTGTCATCTCTACTTTAGACCTTGATGCTACAATATCAATCAGCAGCAGTCATCTCTATCTTTAGACCTTGATGCTGCAATACCAATCTGGGAGGCAAGATAAGCCTACTGGTGAGGGTTTGTTACCCTACGAGGGTAACAAACTGACTCCTGATTAGATCTGTTCTGCAGGAGGGAGTTCTTAACTGATACTGTAGACCTCCTCAAAGGCCCATGTCTGGGGAGGTCATAGGCACTAGGGGTGAACCAAACTGCTTTTGTTTTGGTAACTCGACATGCGGTCAAACTACTCCTCAAATATTTATGTTAATACTCATAGACTAGTGCTATCCTCAGCCTTGATCAATGAAATTTTTGCAGCAATGATTAACCAAACTTTTGTCAAAAAGAATATTATCACTATAACTAAACAAAGGAAGAACCAAGGAACCAGGAGAGGGAGTCATTGTTGCTTTGATAAGACTGTTGGACTGTACTTTATCATCTGCTAATCTCTACACTGAAAAGTTGTAGAAAGTGGGCTGGAGAGATGGCTCAGTTGCAGAAGACCCAGGTTCTAATCCCAGCACTCACATGGCAGCTAACAACCATCCATAACTCCAGTTCCTGGGGATTGGACATCCTCTTCTGACCTTCACAGGCATTGTATGACATGGGTATACCTACCTACCTACATACAGGCAATACACTCACAGACATAGTGGTGCATGCCTTTAATCCTAGCACTTGGGAGGCAGAGGCAGGCGGATCTTTGTGAGTTCAAGGCCAGCCTGGTCTACAGAGTGAGTTCCAGGACAGCTGGGGCTACAGGGATACCCTGTCTCAAAAAAAAAAAAAAAAAGACCAAAAAAAATAAATATAATAATAAAAAACAAAAAGTTGTGGAAGCAAAACTTCTTACAAGGAAATCACTTCTCTGACCTGAGGAAGAATGTATTCTGCAATGTGACTGTATTACATAGGTCAAATATCAGAGGTTAATGTTTGGGCAGAGCAGTATTTAGAGTCCAAGGAGAGAATCACTTCAGGTGATTAGGAAAAGATATGAGCCAAAAAAGTTGACTCTTTTTGCTTGTTTGTTTATTTCCTTGAGACATGGTCTCCCTGTAGTTCCAGCTGACCTGGAACTCATTATGTGGAGCAAGCTGGTTTCAATCTCCCAGAGTTCCACATGCCTCTGCTTCCTAGGTGCTGAGATTAAAGGGAAACACCAACATTCATGGCTACTTTTAAGTAATGTATCGCTGCATTCAATTTTGCTTCACTGTGACCATAATTTATTATAACTTATGGGGAAGGATAATTTTGGCTCATGGTCTCTGAGGACTGCCAGTGCACGGAAGTGTGGCTTGGTCCATGGTGGCTGGAGGATGCAGTGAAGCCTTTTCACATTGTGGCAGACCAGAAACAGAGAAAGTATCCAGAACAGAGCCTGGATAGAGCTTTCAAAGGCCCGCTCCTTGTGACTTACCTCTGCCAGCTAGGCCTCTAATGCCTATACAGACTCTCAAAAAAAATGTTCCTTTCTTGTGAACAAACACTCAAACCATGAACCTAAACATCATTCAAACTCTAATAGTCTCAATTTAAGAGAGTGATCCTGTGTGGGCCCATCTGTGCAGGAAGCCTCCTGGCTTCACTGAAACCTGCCAGTGTAAAACTATAAAGAAGGCTGGTGGGAAAACACAGACCACATGGATCCTCCCTAAGGCTGCAACTTATATTCTGAATAAGTATTGCTAAGGTGATGGTTAGGATAAAGCAACAGAAGGAGACTCAGGACTGACAGAATATCTTGAAGCAATCTGGAGTCAGAGCAGCAGTGTCTACAGAGTCTTTTCATATGGGGATGAGTTCAGGAATTCTCAAGTTCAGGACAGGACTAAAAGGATTAAAATGAGCTCACAAATAACAAATTTATTAGATTTTTTTAAATAGAGGAGAAAGGAAGAAAAGCCCAAAGAAACATAAAGGAAGAAGGTGGTTCAACTTCCTTTGAAGAAAGATGGTTCCATGGAGTTTTAGCTGATCTATACTTGTTTGTCTATAATATTAGGTATTAAATTTCATGGGAATATTCAGGTTCATGGCATCATAACTTACAAGGGGATTGTGGGAATTGAAAGGATCTACAAGTCCCACTTTTCCTGCTCTCTAGATAAAATCAACATGTCCTTTTGTGTGGACAATCCAAGTGTTATTTCACTTTTTAAAACATCCTTTCAATATGCTTGATCATATTTAGATCCTCTCCCTTCTCTGCAACCCCATAGCCCCTCACTGGATTGCATACATTCTGACACATATGTTAAAGCATGGCAAGTCAAGTTTGTGTCTCCAAATGTCCCTCAGTATGAGTCCATCCGCCAAAGAATGATCAATCTATCTAGCATCACTCCCTCAAAGGACACCAACTCCCCCTCACTCAGTAGGGATAAGTTGCCAGTAGTTTCTTGGCTGAGGGTGGGGCTTCTTGCCCATTAGTTCTATGCTGGGATTTTGTCTGGTTTGAGTTTATATGGATCTTATAAATGCTATCACCATTGCTGTAAGTTTGTATGAGCAAGTCTCTAGCAGCCTAAAAAACTCTGCTTCTGGGCTGGAGGGATGGCCTAGTGGTTAAGAGTGCCGATCGCTCTTGCAGAGGACCCGGGTTAGATCCCCAGCACCCACATGGCAGCCGAGAACCGTCTGAAACTCCAATTCCAGGAGAACTCCAGTTCCAGGAGAATCCAACACCCTCTTCTGACCTCCGCGGCATTGCACGACATGGGTGCACTAACTTGCATGCAGACAGTACACTGATACACATACAGAAATAAATAAATTCCGGGCCTGGTGGTGCACGCCTTTAATCCTAGCACTTGGGAGGCAGAGGCATGTGGATCTCTGTCAGTTCGAGGCCAGCCTGGTCTACAGAGTGAGTTCCAGGACAGCCAGAGCTACAGGGAGACCCTGTCTCAAAAAAAGACCAAAAAAACAAAAAAAAAAAAAAAAAAAAAAAACCAAAACTCTGCTTCTTTGTGGTCAGATAAGAGTGGAGAGGAGCATTAAGACTCCCTCTGTTTTCTGTTCCACCAATGTCCTCTAAGTCTTAGGTGTAGAGGTTCCATTGTAGATGTGCCACTTAGGTCTAGGCATCTCATAGACACTTAATCTCTACATTTTATCAGTTGTGGGGCTCTATTGGATAAAGAATCTTCTTCAATGACTAGGTGAGATGTATACTTCTCTATAAGGATTTATATTTATCTAGTACATAATTATGTTTGCCTAGAGATGTGACAGACCTAGGATTTTCTCTAGGATCTATAACTTCTCCAGCCATATGCATTTGGCTCTGTTTACAGTACCACACAGGAGTTCAGTTTCCATTGAGTGAGCCTTAAGTCCAATTAGATAGCTGTTGATTACCCACAAGATAAAAGTGCCACTACTGCATTAATAGTGATTATTAATGACTGCAGCAACAGTCATTGCTGTGGTTATGAGACGTTACAGATGGGTTGGACCATTGATTAGTTTTTTTTTTTTCCCTTAGCAACTTTCATGATATACTCTGTTAATATGAGATCTAGTCTTCAGGGAGGAAGGTTCCGGGTCTTTTAGCTCAATTGCTCCAAGTCCTGTGTTAGAATGATGTCCTCTCATCCTGTCTTGCAAAATAAAGTATTACCTTCAAGTTCTGGGTGGCAATCAGGGGCTGTGGTAATAGCTTGTGCTATTTTGGGAATCTCTTGAACTACCCTGACCAATAACTCAAAAGGAGGTTTCACTTGCCTGATCCTGTGTTTCTTATTATATAGCCTTCAGCTATACACGTGTGTGTGTGTGTGTGTGTGTGTGTGTGAGTGTGTGTATTTCAGTAGGCTTTTTCCCTCTGGTTTTTCATACTATCTAAACATTATTCCTCAAGCTCCTTCTATTCCTTTTCCCCATTTCTCCTCATATAGCCCTCTTATTTTATTTTATTATGTGCACTGTTAAGATAAAGTCATGTATGTTTTTAGAGAAATGATATCACAATGCCCCTGTTCTTTGTGGGACAGATGGTGAAAGAAAGCAGAATCATGGTGATAATATAGAGGATAAGACACAGAAATATTAAATTTTGAAATTTTTAAAGCTGCCCTCCGGTGACGTGGCAGTTCTCTTTCTGAATTATTGACATGTTTATGTCATCAAATGTTGCCTATGTTACTGCAAGTTCAGGTTGTTTGGAACACATTTCTTTTCTTATTTTTTTTAATTTAATTTTATTTATTTTTGTATGTGTATCAATGTACTGTCTGCATGCAAGTTTGTGCACCCGTGTCGTGCCATGCCGCGGAGATCAGAAGAGGGTATTGGATTCCCCTGGAACTGGAGTTCTCCTGGAATTGGAGTTTCAGACGGTTCTCGGCCGCCATGTGGGTGCTGGGGATCGAACCCGGGTCCTCTGTAAGAGTGGTCGGCGCTCTTAACTGCTAGGCCATCTCTCCAGCCCTGGAACACATTTCTTTGCTGACCCCAGGAAAGGCATTCCTTGGATACTATAAACAAAGTGTAGAATCATGGCATCAGTTCCATACATTACATTCTTACAAGGACAGATCTATAAAACCATCAGCTCTGTGTAAATAAAACATACATTTTGACTTTGGCTGGGAATGAATGAGGCTAAATGACAAACAGCTCTCTGCCTGATCTTTGTTTTTGTGATGAAAAAGACTGCAAAATAAGATTTTAAGTATTTACAATCATCTAATAAAATGCTTCATGAGTATTTATGAGGTACTTCTTTAACAGGATAAATTGTAATATTAATCAAAATCAGGACTACAACTTGGAATTCTTCCAAGAACCCAGATCATACATAAAGCTTTTCAGGTATTTTCCAATTCATTAATTCTCAGTTAAGTTGTTTATTCCATTCTCTCGGCCTGTACAAGAATGTAACTATTTGACAGGAAGTCAAACAATCCCAATATGAATTGCTGTTTGCTGGCTTATTAGCTAAATCATGATGACTTGGGATATTGTTAATATTAAATAATATCCCTTCTAAGTGAATATGCATGAATGCAATTACATTATGTTGTGATTTCCTGTCTGTTCTGTGATTGAGGCCCTGTGGGAGGCAAATTCACACATCAAAGGTAGATCTTTGCATGCCTGTCTTCCTTCCGCCTCTCCTTTGTCAACTGGTCCCCCAGTCAGTAGGGTAGATGTTGAGGCAGAATGCTTTACTGGAATGAGAAAGACCAAAGACCCATTTAATGGGATGAAGCCATAGAGACACAAAGGCATGTTTATCTTTCGGTCACTGAAGAATTATGTAGGTTGATTTAATGTATAGAAGCCCAATATAATAACATTCTACCAGTGATTTCCTACAATAAGGAATTTTATTATGTTTTTAAAAGTATTTTGTATTGATTAGAGAATTTCTATAATGTATATTGATCATATTCAAACCCTGTTTCTCCCCCACCTTACTCCTATCTGTCCTCTATTATTTTTTAAAGTCCTATTGAGTCTAATCTCTGTTTCCTAAATGCTCTCGGGTGTGAGTCTGTCCCTTACTGGCTGGTCAATGTACTAGGCATCAAACCAGTAAGGAAAAACAGCTCTCCCTCTCTCAGCATCTATCAATAGACCCCCAACTAGGGCTGGGGCTTTCTGCCTACCTCCCCGTCCATGCTGACACCTGTCTGGCTTTGATTTGCACAGATCTTGTACATGTTGTCATAAGTGCTATTGGTTCATGAGTGCAACAATCCTGTGGGTCCAGACGACGCGGTTTCTTTGTCTTCATCCTCCGCCTCTGGCTCCTACAATCTTTCTGCTCCCTCTTTCACAATAATCTCTGAGCCTTGGGAGGAGATGGTGAGATACAGGTGTCCCATTTACTGTTAAACACTCCACGGTCTCTTATTCTCTTGTGCTTATTGACCATTTCTGAATCTTTGGGTTAATTACCATCTCCTACAAGAAGAACTTTCTCTGGTTAGAGTTGAGAGATACACTAATCACCTTATTATTTATTTATTTATTTTGTATAAGTGGTTTGCCTATTTATATGTAATTGTATCTTATGTGTGCCCAGTGAACACAGAAGTCAGAACAGGGTGTCAGATCCTCTGGAACTGGAATTAAGGAGTGCTGTTAACCATCATGTGGGTGCTCAGAACTAAACCCAGGTCTACTGGTAGAGGAATAAGTGCTTTTAATGATTGAGCCATCTCTTCAGCCCTAACTTTCACTATGTTTTAATGTTATATTATTTGTTGCAGCATAGTTGGTGCTGAATCTAAATAAATCTCACATACAATATTTACTAGTGATTCTGGAATTCCATTTTATCCTTCCAATCCACTTTTAAAGATGTCAATGGTAGAAATACTTAAAAAAAGCAGCATTAAATGATATAAACTGTCATGCTGAGTTCTCTTTTTCAAAAAAGGCTAGTGACAATGCTGTATTTAGTATGAGCTCTTTGTTCCTGAAAAAATGAGTCAACAGAGAAAGTTATGAGAAGTCCCCGAGGCAGAGGAAGGAGGAGAAACTTGTGATCAAGGCCATCCTGGGCTATGTGTTGAGTTTAGATCAGTCTAGGTTATACAGCAAGGCACTATCTTCAAAATCAAACCAAAAAAACCAAACCAAACCAAACCAACTCCAAAACATTACTGCCCCACAAAAGAAAAACTCAGTAAAAATGTTCCTGTCCTACTTGTATTACTGGAAGTAATTCACCTCAGGCAACAAACAAACGCTCCCCCAAACAACAATAAAATGTCTTTTTCCAAGACTTAGATAGATTAAAAAATGCTCTTTAGCTGTTAGTCTACTTGGCTCCACCAAGGTCAGAGATACAATCTTGAGACATTCACTCAAAATAACTTTAGAATAAAGGAAATCCAAAAGTGTTAAAAATATTTTGACATTGATGAATGGCATAGTGTTGGCCCATCTTTGTTTTGGGAGTGGATGTCAGAAGCACACTTTGATTTCATGATTTATGTAGTTTATAAATTTATATAGTGAAAATAAATTAAAAAGATCATGACATGGCCAGGAACCAAAAATGCACCCAGGTCTCCTGCCCTTGGGGTTAATGTTCATTCCTAAGCAATTGTTCCATGAACATCAATATGATTTACAGATCAAGAGTTTGAGATCAAACACAAAGGGCAGAGCGGAATTTTATTACAATCTGACTGTGAGATACTAAGAAGATTAGTAATTTTGAGCCTTTTTCTCTACTACAATAATAGGGACATAATGATATACTATGAAATATTTTGTAGTGTTTATGAAGATAAATTTAAATATATTAGTGGAAAATATAATCTGAAATGTTAAAAATAATGACCATTGTGTATGAAAACCTTATTTACTTTCTTTGCTTCAGTCAGTTGAGTACTATATTTTTCCTTTTTGTGTGTGTATTTTTGAGACAGGGCCTTTAGTCCCAACTGCCCTGGAGCTCACTCTGTAGACCAGGCTGGCCTTGAACTCATGGAGATCCACCTCCCTCTGCCTCTGCTGGGATTAAAGGTGTGCATCACCATGCCCAGCAAGCACTATATTTTTCTAAATTCTTTTTTTAAAATTTTATTTATTTATTTATTTATTTATTTATTTATTTATTTATTTATTTATTTTCTATGTGTATGAATGTACTGTCTGCATGTAGGTTTGTGCACCTGTGTCGTGCAATGCCGCGGAGGTCAGAAGAGGGTGTCGGATTCCCTTGGAACTGGAGTTTTCCTGGAATTGGAGTTACCTTCGGTTCTTAGCCACCATGTGGGTGCTGGGGATCGAACCTGGGTCCTCTGCAAGAGCAGTCAGTGCTCTTAACCGCTAAGCTATCTCTCCAGCCCCAAGCACTATATTTTTCTATATTATTAGTTTCACTGCTATCCAATTTTAACTCACTTTATATAGTAGATTTGGATAGGTCCAATTGCATTGTCCATGATTAAATGAATATACTCATTCATTAATTCAGTCATAGTTTGTTATCTTAGGCATTTAGGAATTTTTATGGAGCAAGCTATGATTCCATACCTCATGGATTTCAGAAAATATATCTATTTTTCCTACCGGAGTTTATTATAAGATATGATAACATGATTTGAAGAAAATAAATAATGTTGGCATGAGGCAAATACCTTGCTGATATGCAGTAATGGTAATGATAGTGATGATGATGGTGATGATGATGATGGTGATTATGATGGTGAGGATGATGATTGTAATGGTGGTAATGGTGATAATGATGATAATGATGGTGAGGATGATGATTGTAATGGTGGTAATGGTGATAATGATGATGATTATGATAATGATGATGGTGATGATGATGATGGTGCTGTTGATGATGATAATGACATGATGAATGTATGAGAGCAATAGCCAGGCATGGAATAAAGAGAAAGGGAGAAAGAGGTAGAAAGAGAGAGAAAGAAAGAGAGGTAGACTGAGCTAAAAATACTGTAATATGATAGAAAACTCTGGGAAGCACCCTTAGAAAAAACAGAGGGCTTAACAATGTACTTCTAACAGCCATAATTCTCAACAGAGCTGTAGGCCCTATTTTTAGGTGCAAAGTGTTTGTCTTTCATGATTGCATCTACAATTTTTCATTTGGTAAGAAGAATTTCTAATAAGGGTTTTCATACGTGCACACTTCCTTTGACGTCATTTGCTCTAAGAGCATTGCTGACATATGGGTCAGAATCTTCCAGCAATATCACCATCACTATAACTGAAGGAAGATGGCACAGACTGTAAGGCCAGGGGTATGGCCACTTTGCAAGGTAACCAGTTTAAGTTATACACTATCTTCCTCAGTGCGGATCTAAAAATCATTTCAAATCCATATGAGACCAGATGGTGTGGGAAAAAGAAAGTAGATATTAGAAAGCTGGGACTTGTGTCCAAGACTTTTAGGTTAATTTGTCACCTGGGCTCAGGCAAATAATGGCTTTCCTGGAACAATTTCTTCACTTTTCTACAGGTCATTGTCTGTGTCAAAGACTCTTAAAAGGCCAAACTAGAGCCAAGATATTGCTCAAGGAGTAGCCAGCCCATTCTCTGACATTGCTCTTCTTTATCAGAATGACAAGAATATTTTGCTTGATTTTAGCTCATATCAGAGAGGTAAGGGAATCTGGACTTCTGATAGAAATTATATGACTTGAAATTTCTGGGTGATATATTCTAAGAAGACACATATTTTAAAATATTGTTTTTTCACCTATTTCCATAAGGACTTTCAGCATGTAGAACTCTAATTTTAAGTTGAAAATGTGTATGTGTAGTCAAGAATCAGAGATATTCTTTTCCACCCCTAACTATCATTCTCTAAGTTGGGCATTGACATACAGAAGATATGTAGTAAATATGTTGATTAGGAACACATTTTTATGAATTTCCATGGGCATGGATATATTTTAATATTATATTAATTTTCAAAGCATCCAGGAGAGTTTGATAACTATTTGAGATATCTAGTTTTTTTTCTCTAATTTCTGTGTGGGTCTGGAGATAATCCAAGGTCTTGTGATTGCATGCTGAACCACACCTCATACCTTTATATTTCTTTTAAGATAAGTGATATAATTTGGGTTAAATAGCTCTCATTATTCATTAGGATAACAGACACACATTTATTCGAAGAAAAAAGTTTAAAGGAACTAATAAACACCAGTTATCATCCCCAATGACTCCCAATGCTAATCTTGAAAGTTTGTAAAAATGAATGAGTCCTCGTGGCAAAGGTCAAGCTTATTATAGTTAATCATGTAAAGTCTGTGTATGCTTATATAACATAGTCCAGATCAAGTAACTTTTTATAGCTCTGATATGGTATAAAATTGGAGTGCTATGAAATGCTAGAGAACTGAAGACATCATAGACCTTTATATTGAAGAATACTACCACTACTTTTGTTATGAGCAAGGAATTTTTATACATCCTGTACAGAACCCTTGAACTTTTTCTGGTTGCCTGTCCCATACTTTAAGATACCGTTGATGCACTGTTGCTGATCTCTCTCTCTCTCTCTCTCTCTCTCTCTCTCTCTCTCTCTCTCCTGTCTCTCTATCCCTCCCTCCTTCCCTCCCTCCTTCCCTTTCTCACTCTCACTCTTCTTATTCCTGCCAGACTCTTTAGGGAATGATGACTCTGCACAATCAGCTTCTAGTGGTCCACTTTTCAAACTTCTGAAGAATTCCCTTACAATACACGATTCATAAGCCAAATCTTGACATTGACAGGATGTCTGAGGTTCTATTTCCTTCATTCTTCTTTTCCCCTATAACCATTTCTTCCTTGGCTCATTCTAATGGGTTGAACATTATCTATAATACATTCTCTCAGTATCTCTGAAAGTTGGTCTGGATTCCTGTGCAAAACAAACTCTATGAATGCACATTTCTTTCACAAGGAAACATAGCATTTAATAGTATTTGCACAGCACATATGTGTTAAGTTTTCTCTAGTTTGGTTATAATATTCAATATGATACAAATGTTTTGCAAGAAGATGATATATTTACAGAGCAACTCAATGAGAACTCATGTTGTTTGAGTCAGTGGCCAATCTCTTAAACAATTTACCAACAAAAATAAATCAAAATTCAGCATGGTATCATTGGTGAAAGAATCTAACATTTCAGTATGGTATAATTGATAAATTGAGTAAACCTTGGAGGAGGAACACTTGGGTTTTTATGAAGGTTGCTATATGGAGGGTAATGAGAAAAAGTACACAAGAACTCTGTGTTTTAGAGTCCTCATACTCAGAAGGGCAATGGTAATACAATTAGATCTCTATACCTTCTAGATTCCCCTGCTGATAGTGAAGTTGACTAAGGCTTGAGAACCTTCTGTACAATGACAGAGTTTGCAGAAATCCTATGCACACATATTTTAAAAGATCTCTAATGTATTTGTGATGCCTCATGAAATGTAAATGCTATATATATAATAGTTGCCATATTATATTATTTAAATAGTAATGGCAAGAAGTCTGGAAATTGGGCTGGAGAGATAGCCTAGCGGTTAAGAGTGCCGACTGCTCTTGCAGAGGACCCAGGTTCGATCCCCAGCACCCACATGGCAGCTGAGAACCAGCTTTAACTCAAGTTCCAGGGGAATCCGACACCCTCTTCTGAACTCCGCGGCATTGCATGACACGGGTGCACAAACCTGCATGCAGACAGTACATTCATACACATAGAAAATAAATAAATAAAATGAAAAAAAAAGAAGTCTGGAAATTTTCAGCCAGATTCCGTTTCTTTTGGTGCATGGCTATTTGAATCTTTGGGTGCAGAACCTGCAGGTATCTAATCATATTTTTATCTTTTTTATTTTTATGACTTAACTGCTTGCATTTGTGTAAGTGCACACATGTCCTGCATACACATCCTGCAATGCCTGTGGAGGTCAGAAGAGGGTGTCTAATCCCCTGGAACAGGTGGTTGTTAGTCAACGTATAGATGCTGAGATTCAAACCTGGGTCTTCTGTAAGAGTATCCAGTGCTCTTAACTGCTGAGCTTCATTCCAGTGCCTTGTAATTGCCTGTTATATTTGTTGTCAAGTCTAAAATAATCTGTAGTAGCCTTTTAATAAATATTGGTATTGTACTGTTATTTTAAAACATGATTATTAATAGTATTTCAAGAAAGAACTCAACTGATCTGCACTAGTAAAGAACAAGGGCTTAAAATTATAATAATTCTTGAAAATCAACATTCCGTGTGTTTGTGAGTGTGTGTGTTGTGTGTGTGTGTGTGTGTGTGTGTGTGTGTTATGAGTGTGAGTATGTGAACCTCTGTGAGTTCAGGCAGAAGCGAGAGGAGGATGCTGGGTCTTTGTCTATTACTCTCCACTCATTTCTTGGAGTCAGGATCTCTCTGAACTTAAAGCTCATCATTTTCCACTGGGCTGGCTGACTAGGCAGCTCCTAGTATTTGTGTTTCCGCCGTGCTCATCCGCCTCCTCCATGGTAAGATAACCTGCATGTATGGACCTGATATTTTTCTTGAATGCTGGGGCTTCAAGCTCAGGTTGTCATGTTTGCATATCAAGTACTTCTACACACTGAGCAATCTCTTCAGTCCCCAAAACATTTTTTTTTTCCTTGAGAAATAACTTAGTGACATGTAAAGGAGAGTTTTTGAAGGTTTCCTCAACATGTAAGCAAACGAAGATAAGCCATGTTTCCCTATGGAACTGAGCAGAGTTTGTCCTTGTTCACTGTGTAGTCCTGATTAGCTCATGATCTTCCTGCCTTAAAGTCCCGAGTGCTGGGATGGATTATAGGTCTGTACCATCACATGGTTTATACTTTCTCTGGGTGCTGCTTCAACTCTAGATTGCAGACTTTATCAGATCTTACAAAGATAACTATAGACCAGCTCCTTGAGTAGAACTTTAATTTTTGTTTCAGTTTTTTAATATTTTTTGTTGAGTTTTGGGCATTTCATAAATAACCCTGTCACGGAAATTTTTCCTTCCCAGGAGAGCAGCAGGGCACATTGCTCAACAGTGGCACAACACGAGGGCCGTCTTAACCCTCAGCCTCCTTCCTGGCCCTGCAAATCCAAGACTGACTGAGGAACAGACTCTTCAAAAACTTCAGTTTGGAGGAGTCTAGTGAGTTTAGTGGGGTTTCTACAGAGAGAATGCGGGAAATCATCACTTTCAGGGTCCGTTTGGCTCTCCCTCTCAAGTTCCCTGGGGCCAAGGACCTCACAACGTGGCACCTGTGGGAGAGGAACCCGCCCCCTAGCACTCTCGCCTTATGCGTCCGTAGCCCCTCCCCGTAGGCGAGCTGGCTGGTTGGGAGGCGTTGATGGATCTGCAGCTCCATGGCTCCTTCAGTAGTACCTCCAGAGGCCCAGTCCATCTGGAAGAAAGTCTAATTTATGACAAGCCTTCAGTCAAATCTACATGTTTCCTTTCCATTGTTTCATTAAAAAAAAAAAAAAAAAACCTTATATTTGAGAGTATTCATTTCAATAATGGATAATGATTGCTGGGTTTAAGGTATAAATTTAAAAAGTGTTTAAAAACTGTGTATTGGCTAGCAGACCTAATAAATGCACATAATTACTATTTTATTCTTCAAGTCAACATGCAAAAATGGGTATCTGAACTGTCCTCAATTTGCATAGCTTAGCTTTCTGATACATTTTAGGGTGAATAATGCTATTTTATTGGCTGTTGCATGAAAGCATAACGCAAAGGTATTAATATACTCTGACGTTCAAAATAGTAAATACGTTCTAAAACTTTACAGAGAGGAAATGTCTTTATCATATGAGAAGGAAAAATTAATCAGAGACAGAGAGAGAGAGTATGCACTGGCAATAAAATTAAATTGATTAAACTAATCAAATATTCTTATTTTTAAACAGATAGAAGCCCTTTAGTAAGCCATGTACCTCCCTGGACCTTGTTTTCAAGAAGATTAAATTACTTACTGCTTTGAGCTCCTTTAAGTTCACATAATTTATCATTTTATGAAATATGTGTCTTTCCAAAAATTTCTCCTGTGCACATATATCCACCCACTCTCCTAACCTTAATGCTCAGTGGGCAGGACACAGCCTTTGTGTTTTGGAAAGTGGTTCTGATTCTCATCAGAAGAGACTCTGGGAATGGCTAAGGAGCAGAAAGTACCATTGCTGCATTTACTGTTAACAGCTCTGCCCATTTGTAACCCCAAATAAGGCTGTACACCGCAAGTATCAAACCCAGCTAATAACTACCTCCCCCTCTCCTTTTCCAGCTATCAATAGAAGGAGAACCACATCCCATAATTTAACAGATTAAACACTCAGGAAACAGTTGAATCATTGGAAACCTGAGGCCTATCTCGATTATATTTTCGAAGCTACATACAATGAGAGTACTTTTTACAATTGACAAAAATATATTCTTTTTGATTGGCAGGTATTGTTTTTGTTCTTTTAGATTATGGAAAATTTATAAAAGAATATAACACTAGTTATCTACTTGATATCCAGGAAAGTAATTTGACACTTTTCTATCAAAATATTTTTCAAACTAAATTTAACATATATGGTTATATATATGCAAACGCACACATATATATACATGTTTAGATGTGCATATGAGCATATACACACATATATATATATATATCACATTACAATTATAGATGCATATGGAAACTAGGTTTTAGGCAGGGCAGTTCTTATATTTGATGCTGAAATCATTCACAGTATTTTCATGTGCTGCATGTAGAGACCTCTTTTTAGACAGCTTTCTTTGATTAAGTTGGTGGCGTCTTGCATTTCTGCTATTACAAAGTCAAATGATTTGCTATTGATTTCACTTTGAACCTGAAGTAATGATATGGTGTTGGCACAGACTATAATGAATGTGGATCCAAGTATTGCTCCAGGGTTTATTCTCAGACTAAGCCTTTTTCCCATGTAGCCAATGCGAGTTATTTTAAAAAATTAAATAAATTTGAAAGGATTCATGTTATCTTCTTGTTCTCAGTAAGCCCAGAATTTTTAAGGTGCTATCTTAAGATGAGAAAAAAAAAAACAAAACCTTCAGACGTAAGTAATCCTACTGGAAAGATTATATAGGATTTGGTTTAATCCTTATTTTTTTCCACATTTTTATCTTTCACTTTCATCAAACTAAATCAATGAATATGACTAGTATCGGGGCTCTTCTTACCTTAATGGACTTTTTAGAACATCAGCTATAGCTCGTTATATTTCTAATTTAGAATCTTAACTCCCCTTAATGAAATGTGTTCCTAAGTTCTCATCAGATATTTACTTTGAAAGAATTCTATAGCTCCAGAAATGTCTTGAGCTAAAAATGAGAAACAGATTTAGGTCTAATTTATTTGATTAAAATCTTTAATTTTCATTTGCCCTATGATTATAGTTTTACATTTTGATGTATGTTAATTATTTTTTTCTCAACATTATTTTGTAAATAGGTTTTGCATTTTCCTTTGGGGTTTATGTCCTCATGAGTTGTTGATTTAGACTGGGAAAAATGACAATAGGTATAGTTAAATGTTATCATCATTTACAGCTGTCAGGCTGTACATTAATTAAGGAATTAATATACATATTTGGTCAATATCTGCAATTCCTCTGAGAGCTAATTGTTTTCTTTATCCCATTTCAGAATGAGGAAATGGAGGCTTCTGGAACATAAGTTTCCCAACACTGCACAACTAGCCCCTTGGAGAAGAAAAGCTTTGAACAAGCTTTGTCTAAACCAGTGAATCAATCAGCAATTTTTCAGAAAAGAAGAAGCCTGATATCACAGAAAATTTATTTTTACTTAAATACTATGGACTTTATTTCTAACTCACAGAAAATTCAATTATTCTTCTGTCCCTTCTTCCACAATTTCCCCCAAGCCATGGGTGGGTATGATTCCTATCCAGGGACACTCACTCTGCTGTCTTTTTTTTCTAAAACCTGGCCAGTTGTGGCCTTCTGTGTGCCTCACACTCTGTTGTATGAAGAAGCTTCATTGATGAGAACTTTTGTTAGGAAAGCATTAGTATTCTCTCTACCCCATGTTCCACTATACTCCATGAGCCTTAGGTGTAGACTTTCCATCATAGATGTGTCACAGAGAGCCAGGCATCTCTAAGACATATGTTCTCTCTGTGTGTGTGACCAGATGTCGAACTCTGTTACAGTCTCCATCTGTCACAAAAACTAGCTTCTTTGATGAGTGGTGTACAATATACTTGTCTGAAAATATAAGGATCCTTATACATACAGTAAGAAATTTCATTTGTCTAGAGACATGACGGAGAAGGGGTTATCTCTAGGATCTATGACCTCTCCAGCCATGTGTATTTGTCCATATTTACCACCCATGAATTCCCTCCCATTGAGAGGGCTTCACTTCCAATTAGATAACTGTTGATTACCCCTAGATAATGTGTCATTACTGCGCCAATAGAGATAGTTTGCTGTGCCAGCCATTGTGGTTATTAAGCTTTGGAGCTGGGTTGGAGCATTGATTGATTCCCCCACTTATCAACTTGTATAACATTCTCCAGAACTATGAGAGCTGGTCTCCTGATTACTTCTGGGTGAAGAATAGGCTTTCTTTAAAGGAGTGACTCTAGATAAGCTAACTAGACTCCAGTGGATGAACTTGCACAAAAGGATATTTAAGGACAAAAGGCTGACTGGATAGGACTCAACAAAAAGACAGAATGCATGAGATTAGGTGTGTTGGGGGGCTCTAAATTTCATTGTGATCTAATATATGAAATGCACACAATCTCAATAAAATGTTTTTTAATTCAGTTATTTTTACTGTTTTCCTTTCATTATGGTAGGCCAAGTTCCAAGGAAGTCAGTAGAGATAATACAGCTTGCTGGAACTTGTGAGAACTTTTCCATGGTCTAAAGAGTCTACAGTGAGAAACAATTGTTTAAAATGAGAATTACTGGCTGACCAGGACCCTTCCTTGGCTCTGTCTGAAGTGCCCATATGGAGGAATCCAGGGGAGGATTGTATAATCCTTTATCTCTCTTCCTTTTCTCTGATCTCCAGCTGTTGCTTTTAGCCATGTGTCTTTTAAATGATACCAAAGATACAGCTCATCTTCAGTGTCTGAGAACACAAATCAGGGTTAAATAGAGAACATAAAAGTGTAAGAATAAATTATGGATATATAAGAAACCAATTATTCTACAGTTTCTACTTTGGATCACCTATGTCAGGTCAATGGATTGTGTGAAATAAAATAGACTAAAATAAATAAAATAAAATAAAATAAAATAAAATCAGATTCCTGACTCTAAGGAGCAATGTCTAGAATTTGGTATGTTTAAACTAGAACCATCGGATAATTTTGATTCAATTTATTTTCTTAAAGAAATTTGGAAAGGTATAAGTACCTTTATATTCAAAATTGAAATTATGCAGAAAATGCATTAGTCTAAAAATTGCTGGAGCAACAGAATTCAAAGGTGGTAGATATTCCTTCAGTTCAAGAGAGAATCATCTTGTAACCTAAGCCATTGATCTATGCATGGGACTGTTTTTCAATATTTTGTTATTGGATGTATTCAAGTAATAAATGTTTGTTAAGATAATAAATGTAAAATACTTTGAAAAACATAAGCATTGTGATGATAGTTATAATCATAATGAGGACATGAGCTGAGATATTTTATTTGCATTAAAACTAAACTATAAAAATGTAAAGATGTTAATAAAGAAAAAAAGAGAACAGCTATAACTATACTGTTGGACACCTATAATCCATCAAGATACCATGCTAAAAATTTTATCCTATTTTACCTAGTGGAGTCTGTAACAAAACTGGTGCATAAATAGAAGTATCCTTAGTCAGAAATAGGGAAAAGGAGGCTCAAAGAAATTATGTCGAATAGTATAAACCAAGATATGTTGGCTCTGGATTCTGGAGTTCTATCTGGTATACTATATTGAAGTTGGGCAAATTGGATTCATGAATCCATCACATAGGAAGACTAGAGTAGTTTCTTATCAGCAATTCTAGTTCCAAGCCAAACACATACAACTGAAAACAGAATAAGCAGCCCTTAGTTGATACTACTGGTTGAAACCTAGGATTCAACATAACTATCATTCTTTTCAGATACAGTAAATAAGCAATATAAGCCATCAAATTATTAAGATTACTCACTTCCATAGTCAGGAATAGGATGAAGATATCTTAGGATGGGTTAGGACCATACCATTTGGTAGTAGATAGCTCTAATGTAATAAGGGGAGCATTTAAAAATATCTACTAAGACTGGGGGCCTTTAGAGCCAGTTCTATACATACATTTAGTTGATAAATTATTCTTTTAGTATTGATATTTGGATTAAAATGTCTTTATTTATTTTTTAATATATGTATTTTGTACAAGGTTATCAAATCTCGACCTGTGTCCCCCATCCTATCCCCCCACTCCACCAGAGCTCATGCTTTCTGCCAAACATGCTTTTCATGTCTTTCTCAGTCTTTCTCTATATTCTCCATGTGGAAGTTTACTGTTTTGAGCAGAAGTTCACTGTTTCAGTAAGTTCTTTGATGCAGTCCTTTCTGTTGTTGTTGTTGTTTCCAATATGCATCACTCCCAACTGCTTGGACAAAAGCTCAAGGGGCCATGTACAAGAAATACTTACAACTAGGTAATTGGCACTAGTATCCACAGATGAGGGATACCATTTGTCCTTTGTTTTTCTGGGACTGTGTTACTTCACTCAGCATGATGTCTCCTAGCTCCAGCCATTTTCCTGCAAAGCTTATGATGTCATTTTTCTTTACTGCTGCATAGAACTCCGTTGTGTAGATGTACCATATTTTCTCTAACCACTTGTCAGTTGAGGGGCATTTGGGTTGGTTCCAACTCCTTGCTATTGTAATGAGAGCTACCTACCTGCACTTCCTAAAAATGTCTTTGTGAACGGTCAATTTGGCAGTCTCCTGGATAAGTTCAGATCTCTGTATAATGTGGGAGTTGGGAGATCCCTTTTTTTCTTCATTTTAGCACAATCACTAGAGACTACTTCATTTGTATAATTAAAGAGCAATGAGAGAGGAAAATGGTCACACTATTTAAAGGGCAGGCTCATTTTTGCCTGAGCTAGACTAGGTCAGGAATGAAGGGCATTTAAATGGTGACAACTGCCTGCCTCCTGCAATAGCAGTCCTCACCATTATCACCTTCACACAAGACTTGGGTACAAACTGAAAGGCAACTGTGAAATATTTCTCAAATTGACTTGGATATTAAAGATTTAATTAGACACCTCACTTTGACTTTGTTTGCATAGTTGTTGAAGTGTGTGCACTGTGAAGAGATTTCAGCTATTAAGTGCAAGGAAGGGAAGACTCTGTGTGATGCCTTGTGTCTTTTTACCATCATAACTTGATCATCAGACTGTTTCTTTCAAGGAAGAAAGAATGTTTTCATGTATATAATCACCTCATATATGGCCTCAGGGAATGGATTACGATTTTTATATTCTCTTGATTATGCATTATTAAGCTTATATTCTTTACAGCTTCAAAAAAACCTATCTGTCTGTATATCTTTGATATGTGATATATGCCTGCCTTTACTATTTTCAATACTTTATTACCCCTACTGAAAAATAAACTCTATAGGAACAGGACCTGACCATTTCATTTTTATTTCATTTTGCCTAGTATATATTGCTAAACATAAGGGACTCAGGATTTGTAATTGAAATGTTGATGCTTCAGGGACTGAGTAGATTATTGAGTCTCAAGATAGAAATCTTGAACCATGGTTGGGAACCTTGATCCACCAGCTTGAGGAGTCCATTCGAACTAGAATAAGCTTCTCATTTCTTTGATGGCATATTTCAGCTCATTTAAAGTAGTGTGTATCCTTTCAGTTTATCTTCTTCAGTGAAAATCCTGACTAGACCAGCCCTTCTGACAAGCTATGGTTAAGTTAGATGGGAACTTGGGTCTTGTAGATAACCCATTGATCTTTTCCAAGATGAGGAATGAGGATTTTTCTATACCCTATAATCTGACATTCTAGACTTGAAACGGTGATAGATGCATTCAGTCATACCAAAATCATCACATCATAACCATACTCTGTGCTCCCCTCTCGCTCCTTCATCTTCATACACCCCAACTGCCCTATTTTTCCAACTTTCAAAATATGGCTTTGTGGCTGGAGAGATAGCCCAGCGACAAAATGCTCACCTTGCAGGCACAAGGATCTGAGTTCAAGCCCTACAACCCATTTCTTTAAAATCTGTACATGGTGGCACATACATATATAATCCAAGTATTGTGGAGGAGAAAGAAGTGGATACCTGGAACTCACTGTCCAGCCAGCTTAACCTACTGTCAAGCTCTAGACCAGTAACTGCCACTGTCTCAAAAAGTAAGGTGGGGCTTGGCATGGTTGTACACGCCTTTAATCCTAGCACTCTGGAGGCAGAGGCAGGCTGATCTCTGTGAGCTCAAGGCCAGCCTGGTCTACATAGTGAGCTTCAGGCCAGCTGGGACTAAAGGGAGACCTTGTCTCAAACAGAAAAAAATATAAGTAAGGTGGGCTCTGGTGTGGTAGTAGTTCATGCTTTTAATCCCAGCACTCAGGAGGCAGAGGCAGTAGATCTTTGTGAGTTCAAAGTCAAAGTGGTCTATATAGGGAATTCTGGTTCAGTCAGTCAGGTCTATGCACTAGTAGACATTTTTGGTCATCACTTCCTAAATACCATAATATAACAATATGACCATTTACAAAGCCTTAGGTATTGTGAGCAATCTAGTGGTGACTTAAAGCATAAAGAAGAAAGTGCATATAATATACTCAAACACTTACTTTTGTAACAGGGACATGGACATCCAAAGATCTGAATTCCCAAGTGTCCCTGGAGTCAATGCCCATTGTATTTGAGGGATCAGTGTATTTTGGGGAGGTCAAAGGTTGAATGGCAGCACCACAGACCATTTTCTTCAAGCTCTTGGGAATGAGACATTTGACCTCTGTCATTTGGAAGCTGTTCAGAAAGCAAGCACTTGCTGCTAAAATGAATGAATGACTGCATATACTAGGCACTGAGATTGCAAGGTACTTAGGGAGATTGATATAGTTTAATACTAGAATTATTTAGGGTGAGACAGCTCTTTCGATCTTTATGTTACATAGAAAGTGGGTTTTTTTTTTTAATGACAAAGTTTCTGGTTCCTTAATTTTTTTTATCAACTTTCTTTCCCTAATTTTTAGATATCTCTAGAAGCTTTTATTATTGCTGTCAGCTTCTACCTCCCTATAAACTGTATATAGAAAACATTGGAGCCTAGTAAAATTATAGTCTCTTTCCAAAGAGTACTATAATGACCTGGGATGTGTACAAAATGATTTATACTACTGAGTCTCTATGGAAACACATCACATCTCATAAGATAGCTTTAAAATTTTTAAGGAAGAAGCATAACTTGGTGAATCCCAAAGCAGCAACATGTTGTGGTTGGAAGGCAAGGCTGTGGGTTTTCAGCAGCTGTAAATTGTGTTTTAGGGATCCCGGTGGACCAAGTAGGAAATGAAGAGGAAAAGTTAGTGTTAAAAATAAGAGGAAAATAAAATAGTCAGGTGAGATGTGCCCACTTTCAGGTCTGGCACTTTGAAAATGAACAAAAATTATTGTGGATATAGCAAAAGATTTTAAAATGCCACTGGCAAATGACACTGTAAATTTAGTATAAAATTAATTCAGTAATGGACTTTGGGTTATGATTGTGAAAGGAATTTACATTATTCTTAATTGAACTTTAATTTAGATCACCTTCTGGTTGGAAAAATTAATTGGCCTTATTTAGGTGATCAAATGTAATTCTAAACTGCTAATTATTTCACTGAGGTAAGAGATAAGAATTTATAGAGATTATATTTGGAATGTCTTTGGGTAAAGACATTCATTATGATGTAATAGGTTTTAGAATTTTAATCATCTATCAGTGCACTTGCTGCTCACTGATTTGCGTTTGTGAAGCTGTATGATGCATTAGGCACGATGCAAATACGACAATGTATTCTTTTTTTTATTATTAATTTTATTTATTTCTGTATGTGTATGAATGTACTGTCTGCATGCAAGTCTGTGCACCCGTGTCGTGCAACGCTGCGGAGTTCAGAAGAGGGTGTCGGATTCCCCTGGAACTGGAGTTCTCCTGGAATTGGAGTTTCAGGCGGTTCTCAGCTGCCATGTGGGTGCTGGGGATCGAACCCGGGTCCTCTGTAAGAGCGGTCGGCGGTCTTAACTGCTAGGCCATCTCTCCAGCCCCCACGACAATGTATTCTTTACTTCCATTATTTAAATACTTTTCTTTTTACATTATACCAAGTTCATAACTATTTTCATTCAAATAATTAAAAAAAGACCAGGAAGAGCCAACATATTCAAGTAGCTAGGTCTGAGAGTGGAACTTCTCTTATGCAAGTTTAATAATATAGTCTTCCTTTCATCATTCACTCATGAAGGAATTCAGTGTCCCATTTGGTGAACTTAATTATCCCCTCTCATATTTTCCATAGTCTATGCTAAATATTAAGGCATGATGTTATAGCATTGAGTGGAACTGCTAGGCCATAAAAAATACTGTAAGCCTTTTAGAATTGCAATTTCCAAAAGAAAAAGGCTTTAATAATAAAAGCAACTAACTGAAGACACTTGGTATTAAGCTAGAGGCAAGAAATGGAAGGTTGGCTTCTTGAACCTTAAATTTCCCAGTGTGATTTATACAACATCATTGTGTCTAAGTAAACTTTCTTTCAGTAGCCATTTTATTGGCTATGAATAGGTTATTATCTGTAAAGAGAATGTTGAGACATTAGTTTCTCTTCTTAGTTCTGTAATCACGGTCAATTAAAAATATGGAAGGTTGTATAATTCTAGCATCAGTCACAAGATGTTTATTTTAACCATAGAAATATTCACTGGTACAGTCCATACCCCTAATGAAAAGTGGAGATATCTAACTGTCTAGAGACTGAGTATGAATTGGTGTGATCTCATCATGATTACATTTCCAGAAAGGAAAAACAAATAAGAGGAGGGAGAAGCAAACAGATGAGATGTTTGGTAGATGCTAGACTGTCAGACGATCTCTAGATGTTTTGACAAATGACATTGAGATAGGTCAATGTTTTCTTTTTTTACTATTTTATTTATTATTTTTATTTTATGCGTATGAGGCTATAGTCATAAAAACAGCCTGGTACTGGCACAAAAACAGACCTGTTGACCAATGGAACAAAACTGAAGATTCAAACATGAGCACACACAATTTCAGCCACCTCATATTTGACAAGGGGGCCAAGAAGACACAATGAAGGAAAGACAGCATCTTCAGCAAGTGGTGTTGGCAAAACTTGATCACCACTTGTTGGAGAATGAAATTAAACCCCTACCTCTTTCCCTGTACAAAAGTCAACTCCAGATGGATCAAAGACCTCAATGTGAAACCCCAAACTCTGAAGGCAATAGAAGAAAAAGTTGGCAGCAGACTACAAGACATAGGCATAGGAAAAGACTTCCTAAATCAGATAGCAGCTGTGCAAGAATTAAGGTCGACAGTTGACAAATGGGATCTCATTAAACTCAAAAGCTTCTGTACATCAAAAGAAACAATAAAGGAAGTGAAGAGAAAACCCATAGAGTGGGAGGAAACCTTCACAGAAGAAACATTTGACAAAGCATTGATTTCCAGAATATATAAACTACTCAAAAAACAAGGAAGAAAGAAACCAAATGGCCCACTCAAAAGATGGGAGCAAAGAGCTTAACAGAGACTTCACAAGTGAGGAATTAGAGATGGCTGAGAAACATCTTAAAAAGTGTTCAACATCACTAATAATTAAGGAAATGCAAATTAAAACCACGTTAAAATATTATCTTACTCCAATAAGACTGGCAAGGATCAAGAAAACAAATGATACCAAGTTCTGGAGAGGTTGTGGGGAAATGGAAACACTCATCCACTACTGGTGGGAATGTAAACTGGTACAGGCACTATGGAAATCAGTGTGGAGAACCCTTGGAAGACTTGAAATGAACTTGCCACCTGACCCAGCCATACCACTCCTGGGTATGTACCCACAAGACTCACCTTACTTCAGAGATACATGCACAGCCATGTTTATTACAGTTCTCTTCACAATAGCAAAGTGCTGGATCCAACCCAAGTGCCTCTCAACTGATGAGTGAATATGGAAAATGTGGCACATCTACACAATGGAGTTCTATGTAGCGGTAAAGAAAGATGACAAAATGAACTTTGCAGGTAATGGATGGAGCTAGAAGATATTATACTGAGTGAAGTAACACAGTCCTAGGAAAACAAAGGACGAATGGTATCCCTCATCTTTGGATGCTAGCAACAATTACCTAATTGTATGGCAAACTGAGCAACATCAATGTGATCTGAAAACAACTGTGCTCTTATATTGTAGAATCCCTTAAAAAATAAACAAATAAAATTTAAAAAGAAAGCAAGCTGGATACCACTACTGGGTGTATACCCACAAGACTCATCCTACTGTAAAGATACATGCACATCCATGTTTATTGCAGCTCTTTTCACAATAGTGAAAAACTGGAACCAACCCAAATGCCCCTCAACTGATGAGTGGGTAAAAAAAATGTGGTACATCTACCTAATGGAGTGCTGTGCAGTGGTAAAGAATGATAACATCATGAACTTTGCAGGTAAATGGATGAAACTCGAAGCCATTATGCTAAGTGAAGGAACACAGTCTCCAAAAAAACAAACGGGGAATGGTCTCCTCATTTGTGGATGCTAGCACCAAATCTCCCAATTGAAAGGCAAGCTGAGCAATGCTATTGTTATATTTCTTTCTATCTGAAAGTAACTGTGATGTTATAATGTGAATCTTGTAATGAGCCCCAGAATTAACATACCACTTACTTTCTTTTTTTTATTTTTTTATTTTTTATTTTTAACAAATCTAGACCCGTGTTCCCACCATTCCCCCACCCCGCCAGAGCTCATGCATTCTGCCAAACATGCTTTTCATCTCTTAGTCTTTCTCAATATTGTCCATGGGGAAGTTGACTGTTTTGAGCAGAAGTTCACTGTTTCGGTCAGTTCTTTGATGCAGTCTTTTCTGTTGTTGTTGTTGTTGTTTCCAAAATGTATTACACCCAACTGCTTTGTACAAAAGCTCAGGGGGCCCTATACAAGAACTTTTTACAACTGGGTAATTGGCACTAGCATCCACAGATGAGGGATACCATTCATCGTTTGTTTTTCTGGGACTGTGTTACTTCACTCAGCATGATGTCCTCTAGCTCCAGCCATTTTCCTGCAAAGCTCGTGATGTCGTCTTTCTTTACTGCTGCATAGAACTCCATTGTGTAGATGTACCACATTTTCTCTATCCACTCGTCAGTTGAGGGGCATTTAGGTTGGTTCCAGCTCCTTGCTATTGTGAAGAGAGCTGCAATAAACATGGCCGTGCATGTATCTCTGTGGTGGCGTACGTCTTGAGGGTACATGCCCAGGAGTGGTATGGCTGGGTAGGGTGGCAAGTTCATTCCAAGTCTTCTAAGGGTTCTCCACACTGCTTTCCATAGGGGCTGTTCGAGTTTACATTCCCACCAGCAGTGGATGAGTGTTCCCCTTTCCCCACAACCTCTCCAGCACTTGGTATCATTTGTTTTCTTGATCCTAGCCAGTCTTATTGGAGTAAGATGATATCTTAAAGTGGTTTTCACTTGCATTTCCTTAATGATTAGTGAGGTTGAACAGTTCTTGAGGTGTTTCTCAGACATCTCTAATTCCTCACTTGTGAAGTCTCTGTTCATTTCTTTGCTCCATCTATTGAGTGGGTCATTTGTTTTCTTTTTTCTTTGTTTTTTGAGTAGTTTATATATTCTGGAAATCAATGCTTTGTCAGATGTATCTGCAGTGAAGGTTTCCTCCCACTCTGTGGGATTTCTCATCACTTCCTTGATTGTTTCTTTTGATGTACAGAAGCTTTTGAGTTTGATGAGGTCCCATTTGTCAATTCTCTACCTTAATTCTTGTGCAGCTGCTGTCTGATTTAGGAAGTCTTTTCCTATGCCTATGTCTTGTAGTCTGCTGCCAACTTTTTCTTCTATCACCTTCAGAGTTTGTGGTTTCACGTTGAGGTCTTTAATCCATCTGGAGTTGACTTTTGTACAAGGCGAGAGGTAGGGGTTTAATTTCATTCTTCTACAAGTGGTGATCCAGTTTTGCCAACACCACTTGCTGAAGATGCTGTCTTTTCTCCATTGTGGTTTCTTGGCCCCCTTGTCAAATATGAGATGGCTGAAATTGTATGTGCTCAGATTTGGATCTTCGGTTTTGTTCCATTGGTCAACAGGTCTGTTTTTGTGCCAGTACCAGGCTGTTTTTATGACTATAGCCCTGTAGTATAGTTTGAAATCTGGTGTAGAGATCCCTCCTGTGTAGCTCTTTTCACTCAGGATTGATTTGGCTATTCGGGGTTTTTTGTTTTTCCAAATGAATTTAAGAACTTTTGTTTCCAAGCCTGTGAAGAAACTCTTGGGGATTTTGATTGGAATTGTGTTAAATCTATACAAGAGTTTTGGTAAAATGGACATTTTTACAATGTTAATTTTCCCAATCCATGAGAATGGGAGGTTTTTCCATCTTCTGAGGTCTTCTTCAATTTCTTTCTTTAAGGGTTTAAAATTTTTGTTGTAGAGGTCTTTGGTGTCTTTGGTTAGGTTTGTTCCTAGGTATCTTATTGTTTTTGAGGCTATTGTGAGTGGGAAGGTCTCTTTGAATTCTTTCTCCAGTTGCTTGTTTTTGGTGTAAAGAAAGGCCATTGATTTTTTAAGGTTGATTTTGTATCCTGCCACTTTGCTGAAGCTGTTAATCGTTTCTAGGAGTTTTCTGGTGGAGTTTTTTGCATCCCTTAAGTAAACAATCATATCATCAGCAAATAGGAATAGTTTGACTTCCTCTTTTCCAATTAGTACTCCTTTAATATCCTTTCCTTGCCTTATTGCTCTAGCAAGTGTTTCAAGCACTATATTGAAGAGGAGTGGTGACAGGGGGCAGCCTTGCTGAGTTCCTACCTTTAAAGGGAATGTTTCTGTCATTTCCCCATTTAGGATGATAAAGCCTTTGACAAAATTCAGCATCCCTTCAAGCTTAAAGTCCTAGAAGGAATTGAATTGGAGGGATCATTCCTCAATGTAATCAAAGCTATATACAGGAAACCCACAACCACTTACTTTCAAACATGGTAATTAATGCATGTGGGTGGAAGGTACACATACATATTTTAGAGTAATATAAAATTAAAAGGAAAAAATGAACTCCTGGACATATATTGGAATTAACATATAGTTTATTCCTGGAGGACATAATTCTGGTACATATATGACGTGTACATGGTCATACTTTGGAGCGGTGCAGTTGGGAGGGAACCACAGCAGCATGAGGACCGGGTCAAGGAATGGACTGCTGTGGTTGAGTTCTGCCTAGGACAATAAACCTTTGCAGAGAAAAACTTTGGAGAGACTGAGAGAAAGATGCAGGACATGTATGGCAGATTCCATGAACTGGGGTGGGATGGAAAGAAGGGAAAGGGAAATATGTCTAAATTGAACTGAAAAATGATGTCTGAAATACATGAAACATCAATAAAATTATTTTTAAAATAAATAAAAATGAAAAAATCTTTCTATAAAAAAAGAAAGAAAGCAGGCTGGGCATGGGCCAGAGAAGCAAGCCAGTAAGCAGCACTCCTCCATGGCCTGTGCTCCAGCTTCTGCCTCCAGGTTCCTGCCCTGAATTCCTGCCTTGGGCTCCCTGAGTGATGAACTGTGACCCAGAAGATGTGAGCTGAATAAACCCCTTCGTCTTCCTTCCCCCTCAAAAAGAAAAAAGAACTTCATTACTGGGATTTGAACTTAAATTAACATGTCATGAAATAATTTATAATTCTGTATATCTCATTGTACAATGTATATATTGTAGCCAGAATTGTTATCAGTGCACTTCATATTTTCCTTTATCACAATGACCAGATCAATAAATATTACTATAAAAAAGAAATATTATAACACTGTACTTTTTTTTACAAAAGAATAGGAACAATAATTTTCACAAGAAATTGGTAAGGGTGAAGAGAGACAATCATTTAAAAATGGGCAAACAAGTATTTTTTTATACAGTAAAAGTATCTTAAAGCAGTCAGAAATCTGTCATTTATATGCCAAACTTGTGCTAGAAGTAAAGAGAAAGGACCATTTAATCAAAAGTATCACAGGCCAGAAGGAGAGAGAGTTGGAAGTGGGATCCGAGATAAGGAAATGGAATTGAAAATTGTTTTTGGAGGTAACACCTACAGAATTTAGTAATCGATGGGCTGTTTCTATTGTAGGGGAGAAAGCATCAAGGATTGCATTCTGCTATCTGCATGAACAACAATGAATGGTAGAGACAATGAATGAAGAACATGAGAGATACATTTTTCTTTGGGAAGGACAGAATGAGACCTGTTTAATGTCTTTCCATTCTGAAGAAATTAGACCTCGGCTTTACTTGGGATACAGGAGCCTGTCACTAGCCCTAGCTCATATTGTTTACCTTGTCTCCTTCAATCAATGCTTTTCTCCACCACAGAAAGTAAACACTGCCTTCAAATAAATCTCTTTTGTTCATTTTTCTGTCTCTGTTCTCACCGATCCATCCATCAGTGCTTTTCTGATTCTATTTACTTGTGTACTAACTATCCTTCACAACTCTTCTGGCTTGTAATAGGGCATTCCACATTATTAAGCTGCAGCTATCTGTATATGTACCAAATCCAGCCCAGCCTCAAAGCCAGAATTGAATATTTACAAGATTGTATTAGCTTGGGGCAGTGAAAGAACAAGATCTTGTTTTCTGATTCAGAAAGATAGGAAAGTTACAAACAAGGATAACTATAAAAAATCACATGAAGAAATTTTGCATAAAGTGATGAACCAAAATGACACATGGCTCTTTCTAAGTAAATGAATATGGCATTAACTTTAGTGGCATGGTTCTGCAAATAACAGTTAAATTTACAGATTGATAGTAATACATACTACATAGAGTTGCTGTAGAGACCTAAAATAGTATGATACGTAAACTTTCCACAATCTGACTACCACACGATATGTTCTCCTTAGCTGCGAGTGCTTCATGTTTGTTTGTTTGCTTTTTCTGGGCACACTTTTAATTCTTCTACCATGACTGACTCTTCTATCACATCTAAGTGAATATTTAAAACCGCCTATTAATTTAATATTTGTCACCTCCAGTTTTTCCTTCGCTGCTATCAGTGGGAAAAAACTAGGTAAGTCTGACTATTAAAGCCATTGTGAATAAATTATTCCCATGACTCTTTTCCACAGTGCAAATATTTATTTTAAAATAAATTTAATTCTGCATATTCAAGGTATATAAGTGTGTGACAAATACATACAGACATTCTTCCATACACATGTATATAAATAATGAGGTGGTTGTTACACTAAATCCAATGAACATATCCTTCATCTCATGTGGTAATCCATTTTCCCTCCTGTAGCAAGAGCACCTATAATCTACTCATTTAGCAAAATAATCTTAACTCTAATACATTGTTATCACTGTAGCTCTTGTGTGTATATCAGATCTTTAGTCTTCTAATCTTCTCATTTGAGTTCTAAGTTTCAGAAGAAACAATGTATTATTCCTAGGCTAGATGAATAGAATGGCTGACAGAACTGATTTTTTAAATGTCTGTCCTAGAAACTGTGATATATACATTCACAAAACTCATTTCTCTTCCTATCTAGGTCAATGTAAATAAGGACTGTCTGTATTGCTCTTCCAGCCTGGAAGCAAAACCAGACAAAGAACTAGAAGAGAATTCTTTATTTTTGCCATTTTCAATTTAGTATAAAATAAGTAAGAAATATCAAAACTGTGATATTTCAAGGACAATGTTATAACTGTCTGCTCAAGTACAATGAGTCTGGAATGGAGTTTTAAAGGGAGACAACAAATCTACAGTCTAGTGAACATGACTCAACTTGAGGGAAGGCTGGGACATGGCCATCACTCGGCACTCTCCGCCTATAAACTGAGGAGTGTCACTGAGAGATTTTATTTGCCTTGTCCTAACTTTAGTTATAAGAAATAGCTTGTGTCTGAGCTGGCATTCTATTGCTGTGGTAATCACCATCCCCAAGAACAACTTGGGAAAGAAAGGGCTTATATTAGCTTAGAGGTCACAGCCCATCATTGAGGGAAGCGACACCAGGGACTCAAAGCAGGAACTTGAAGCAGAGACCAATGGAGGGACACAGCTTTCTGACTTGCTCTCCCATTCCGTGCTGGTTTTTTTTTTTTTTTTTTTTTTTGGTGTGGACTTCCACAGCTTTTATTAATGGTGTCATATAGACTGTGAGTTCATATGTGCAACTTTCCTGCTGTGTCCAGACAACATGGTTTCCTTGCATTTATCTACCACTTCTGGCTACTACAATCCTTCTGTTCCTTCTTCTGAAATGATGTTATAAGAGTACTGTGTTGTTTATATAGGCATAATGTGGAGTACTACAAAGGGGAGGGAGCAACAACAACATAAGGACTGGGTCAAAGAACTGATTGATACAGTTAAATTCTGCCCCAAACAACAAGCCTCTGAGGAAAAAATAAATCATTGGAAAGATGGAGAGAAAGATGCAAGACAAGTACGGCAGAATGCATAAACTGGGGTTGGGGAAGCACAAGGAGAGGACAATGTATCCAAATTGGACTGAAAAATGATGTATGAAATACACGAAATGTCAATAAAAAAGAACACATAAAAAAGAGTACTAACGTGTCTTTTAACTCTCATCAAAAACTTCCTCATGCAATAGAGGACAATGAACATGAAGGGCCACAAATGGCCCAAGTATAGAAAACAGGAGTCTGCAGAGTGTGGGTCTTTAGACAGGACTTGCATCTTAAACTTCACCTACCCAGGGCTCAGGGATGTAGAAAGAATGTTAAGAGCTGTGGGAGGAGGTGCATAACCACATGAATAAGGAGTCTTTCAGGCTCCTGGGAACTTGCTCGTAGGAACTTATAGCAATGGCATCATCATGCACAAGACTCATGCAAACCCAAGCAGACAAAAACCCAGCATGGACCTGTGGAATTGGCCAGCAGGCTCCAATCTTAGCCAAAGAACTGTTGGGCAGCTGATTGTTACTGGGTGAGGAAGAGCATATCTTTAAGGGAGTCATTCTAGATAAGCTAACTAGACCCCAATAGATAAACACTCACTGAAGAACATCTGGGATACTAACTTGACTTGGTAAGCCTCAACATAAATGACAGAATGCATGAAATCCAGTGGAGGTGCTATGGGAGCTTGCTGATGGGGAAGGGATATGAAGAAGATTAGGATGTTGTGTATGAGGTACGGAAAAATTCAACTAAAAATTTAAAGAAAATCCAAGTTTTGAAACAAATGCATTCTCTAAGACCATGACTAGAAATTTGAGTGTCTGATAGTTTGAGTATTAACTGTGTAAATTTTATCTTTGCTGAACTGGTTAAATAATTGAAATAATTAAATTGCCTGTATTATCCCTCTTACATGAGATAAGGGTTTATTTTCCATAGGGACTGAGAAGGTTAATAAATTCCTCATAGTACTAAAAAAGAAGAAATAGCAAAGAAATAAAGCATAAAAACCTTCTGTACATTTTCTCTAATTTTTCCTTAAGTGTAATATCTTCAAAACCCAGGTTACACTAATAACCAGTATAATGACACCACTATAGTCTCAGATACAGCATATTCTGCCAACTGGTGCTATACCTAATTTTCTCTCAAATTCAACCTTGTCTTATATCTCTTATAACAACTAATTTGTTCTCTATTTCTACAGTTTTAGAATATCAACAATGTTTTATCAGTGTAGGTTTCTATTTTTTTTTTGAACTAGCATTTCCCCCCACTCCACATGCTTCTATAGAAGCTCATTTAGGTTAACATGTCCATCAGTCCTTCATTTTTATTTCTGAGATTATTTCATTCTCTGGATAGATAGTTTGCTTCATTGTTAACCTGTTGAAGGATACTTGGGATCTTTCCAGTTTTAGGTTAATACAATTAAAGCCTTGGTAGTCATTTGTGTTCCAAAGGATTTTTCCACCTATGTTTTTGTGAATTATTGAACTTTGGTTTTCTTTTTATTATACTGTATTTCTCTGCTTTAGTTACTAAATTCCTACAGATTCCATAGAGTGAATTAGGAAGTGACAATTCCCTTCTGCTTTTTGTGAAATTGTATAATTTTCCATTACTTTTCCTTAAGTGGCTGTTATCATGATTCACTGAAATGATGAAGACTTAAGGATTTCTTTTGAGGGAGGCTTTTAGTTGCAAAATTCACATTTTAAGAATTGATAAAGCTTTTCAATGATTTTTTTGTATCCTAAGTGTGCTGTACTTTATATTTTTTGAGAAACTTGATCATTTCTGTTCAGTTTGAGTATCAAGTTATTTGTAGCACTCCCCACTCTTTTTAAGGTCCATATTGTTTATAATCGCTTCTAAGTATTTAGCAATTTTCCTGCTATTTTTCCCTTACTGACTTCTAGTCTGACTCTATTTTTATCACAGAACATACCATTTTTGGTTTCAGTTCTTCATTTCTTTGTTCTAGGATGTGATGCACCATCTTATAAAGTCTATGTATATTTGAAAAGAACACATACCTTCTTGTCATGGAATGGGCCATTTTCTTTAGATTACATGCTGCAAGATGATGGTTCCGTTGATGATTTTCTGTGTGTTTTTTATGAACTGCTTGTAGGAGAACTGTGAAGTTCTTACTATATTTACATATTTTTGTCTACTTCTTTAAATTTTATCTTATTTAGTTCACCTGTTTTCAGCTCTTTTGTTTAACTACATACAAATATAAGATGCTATGTCATATTAAACCAAGCCCTTTAGTCATCTACCCGCTAGGGCTCTTAGCTTTCCTCTCTCCTGCAATAATCTTTGAGACCTGGGAGGAGAAAGTGTGATATGGATGTTTCATTTAAGAAGGAGCACTCTGCTGTCCCCTGTTCTCTGCAGATTCACCAGTTGTGGGTCTCTGAGTTAACCACCATCCACTGCCAAAAACAGCCTCTTGGATGAGGACTGAGAGATACATGATTCCATGGGCAAAATGAAGTCTTTAGAAGTTGTTTTAAAGCTATGTTCATTTAGCAAAGTAATAGTAGAATGTTCTCCCCTAGGACATACAACGTGTTTAGACACTGGTTCTTTGTCCAGATAATGGTGGCAGCTATGAGTTTCATCTTGTGAAGCAGGCTCTAAGTTCAATGTGATATTGGTTTGCTATGCTTGTGACACTCATGCCTTTGTTACATCATTGACAAGTTTTACAATGCTGTTCATTATTGTACCTTGATCAAGGAAGCATTGTTTTCTAAATACAATGGAACAGTTGTGTGTATGAACTCATAGCTGTTGTGACAACATCATACAAGACCCGTGCAAACTCAAATCCCATCAGACAAAATCCCATCATAGAGAGGAGAGGTAATTATGATCTCCAGTACCTACTGAGGAGGTATTGGGAACTGATAGCTTTTGGCAGAAGACTCAGTATTCTGTAAGTAAGGATGTGATCCTGGTAAGTAAGTGATCCATGCTCCAGGGAAAGACTTGCGCTAAGGGGGTTGAATAGGATCAACATACGAGTATGAAATTCAAGAAGAACTAATAAAGTTGAGGAAGAAAATAATTGACCCTTTCATATTATGCAATATTGTTCTCTCCTATTAATTTTATTTTCTCTGAATTATGTTTTGTATAATATTAATATAGTACTTGTGCTGGATAGCTTTAGTGTCAACTTGTCACACCTGGGTTGAGGGAGCCTCAATTGGGGAATTGGCTCCATTGGATTGGCCTGTGGCCACATCTGTGGAGTATTGTCTTGATTGTCGAGCAATGTGGGAGAGCCCAGCCCACTATGGGTGGTGCCACCCTGGGCAAATTGCTGTGTACAGTATAAGAGGGCAGGCTGGGCATGACCCAGGGAGCAAGCCAGTGAACAGCATTCCTCCATGGCCTGTGCTTCAGCTCCTGCCTCCAGGTTCCTGCCCTGATGCGGCATCCACCTCCGCATCTGCCACACCCACTCCAGTAACGCCTGTGTAAACAATATGAGAAATCATATTCAAGGCAGGCTGGGGAGCAGTGTCCTAAGGGGCTCGGACCCCCTGGAGGTCCCTGGCAGAACGCTCGGCTAAGAAAACTCCCGAGATTGAGATGCTTTCCTAGGATCTTATGTTTTCTGGTGTTGGACTTAGCATAACACTGAGCACAAAAAGATCTTTTCTTAAAGCCAGCTTATAGATACAAAATAAACTTTTTGAATGTGTCAAGAACTGGCAATTAAAATGCCTCTCTTGGGCACAGGGCTTTTTCCTGGCAGCAAGAATTTTCTGCAGATCCAAAGTAAAAAACAGACCTTTCTCCTTAACAAACAATATAATGCAAGCTGTTAATATATATGGCAAGGTTAAAATAAAAATTCCCCTTAAACCTAAAATAAAAAGAATTCCTTTTTCTTTGGTCCTAGACAAAGAGGTAGATAAGACATTCCTCTTGTTAAAGCCTGGATTCTAACACTCCCAGTAAAGCAAGACAGAGGTTAAGTCTCCTTACATCATCCACTTATCTGACAAAAACAAAGCTGTTAGCTGGAGCAAACAGTGGGACAGCTCTTGGTTCTCAGTAAAAATTTAAACCTTAGATTAGCAGTTAGAGTTAGAAAAACTAATAGCTAACTTAGGACATTATAGGAATAAGGTTTTTACTTCAATAGAAACTTAAAAGAAACTATTAACTTTAGGATGTATTTACTCTAGCCTAAGAATGGAGACATAAGACCAATATCTGCTGCTAAAGAACTTTGTAGTTACTACTCTGTGAGCTATGACTTTTCAATTATAACTTGTAAACTATTGATGTTCCTTTTTCTTCTTAGATGTTATTTTCTCGGTAAAGGTTGTCTTAAGATTTCTACATTTTACTTCAAAGAAAGTTTATTTCCTAACCAAACTTTGTGATGTTTTAGTTTCCTGCTCTGAGTACTCTGAGCTTTTCAGTTAATGTGTAAATCTTGATTTTTTACCTACCTATGTAATTGTAAAGCTTTGCCAAATCCTTTGTTCTGCCCTCTCCCAAAGACCACTATATAATCACTGCCCCAGTTCAATAAAGTTGCTGTAGATCTGGAAAACTTCTCTTAGTTTTTCATTTCTGCACGCTGTTCAAACTTCCCTGTGTTTTTTCCTGCCAAGAGGACTCTGCAAAAACCCACGACCTCCCGAGGAGAGCTAGCCGGTAGCAGGCAGCTGGTAACAGTCGGCAACACCCTGAGTTCTTGCCTTGGGCTCCCTAAGTGATGAACTGTGACCCAGGAGATGTAAGCTGAATAAACCCTTTCCTCCCCAAGTTGGTGTTGGTCAGAGTGTTTTGTAACAGCAACGGAAGACAAACTAGAACAGTACTATTTTCTATTTTCATATGTATGGTTTTACATTTGTCATGCTTCTTACATTTGATATGAATTTTTGTGGACAGTGTATGGGTAGCTTAGTTTCTAAATCTGCTCTACTGGCTTCTGACTAATCATAGTGTTGTGTCTTCAGTTCTCTAACTCCTAATTGGCCTTTTGTTTCCACATTTTCCAATGTGTGTTTGCATATATAATACCCAGATTAAAAAATATATACTAAGTAAGAGAAACAAGAAGAGCAGCACTTATTCCATCTTTTCAAAAGTGAAGTATATAAAGTAGATGAAGTTCTGTTGACTTATCTAAGAATTCATTTCATTTGTTAATGTTTCTAATTTTAGGAAAGTACTCTTTTTACTAAACTGAATCACTTCTTCTACCTACCAAGACTACATATTAATACATTTTCTTGTCTTTCACTGATGATAGATCTTTCAAAGACACACACACACACACACACGTGTGTGTGCACAAGGTTTTGTCCCAATTTCAATAGATTAGTATCATAAGATATATATGTATATATTATTTTGGTAGTAGATTCACATTACAAACAAGATCCACATTAATTTCTAAACTATTTTATCTAGTTTCTGTTCTATTCCTAATGAGCAAAAGTTTGTATTTCTGGAGCCAAATGACATTAGTCTTTTTTTTTTTAATTTTTAGAATTTGTTGAGTTCTTACCATGTGACAGTGCCTATAACTATCAGCAAATGATCAAAAATATGGCTATCATTCCATTTAATAAATGGGTACTTATTTTTTCTTTACTGAATTATTGTGTATTTCATATATAATTTCTCAATCAGTCTCAGTCAGTCCCAATTGCCTTTACAACCCCCCTCCATTGACACTCTCCCACAGTGCTGCCTCCCCTGGCATTCGAACATTCTGTCATTTGTGTTAGGGTCTACTGTGCCAGTTACTCTTCCTGGCCATTCTTCAGTGCCAGTTCATCTTCTGAGCCCTAGTCAACCTCTTCGGAGTCCCTCTTTTAAAGCAGGCCAGTTCTTCCTCCAACCAACTGGAATCAGCTGCCAATATTTCTTCACCCAAGATTGGGCTCTGCTAACCCTTCTCTGCAGTTCTATGCTGGAATTTTGTCCAGATCAGCATGCATTGGTCTTGTTCCTGCTGATATCAATGCTGTCAGTTCACATGGACAGGGTCCCAGGATGTTGCAGGATTCATTTCTGTATGGCCTTGCAACACCTCCTTGGCTCTTACATTTCTGTCCCCACTTTCACAATGTTCCCTGACCGCTGGGCGAGTGAAGCTGAATATAGGCAAACTCTCCATGGACTCACACTCTGTAGACTTTTAATCAACATGATCTTTCCATTCATACCCTTTTGAGTGTCTGGTCTCCTGTTGCATGGGAAAGCTTCCTTAGTAAGAGGTTAATTAGTGTCTTCTTGGCCACTTGTTCTATGTTGCATGAGCCTTAGGTGTAGAGTTTGCATGGCTTAAGCATGAGCAATTCACCTACAATGTCTATGTGTGTCCAGTGTGGGACTCTGTATTATTCTTCATGTGATCCAAAAGAAGCTTCTTTTCTGAGTGGTGTCTGGGATATTTGTCTGTAAATATAAGGATTTCCTCTTTTGCAATTAGTAAGAAGTTAACTTAGTTAGGGATGTGGCAACCTTGAGACGTTCTCTACGATCTATGACGTCTTGAGCTGTGTGTATCTGGCTATACAGTACCACACAAGTTTCCTTCCACTGAGTGGACTTTAATTCCAATTACTTAGCCAGTGGTTTCCCCCAAGATAAAAGTGCCACTACTGCATGGATTTTGTATGTTGTGCTGAACAATGATGTGGATATTTGGTCTTTTTTTTTTTAATTTTATTTTTTTCCGTATGTGTATGAATGTATCGTCTGCATGCAGGTCTGTGCACCTGTGACGTGCAACGCCGCGGAGGTCAGAAGAGGGTGTCGGACTCCCCTGGAACTGGAGTTCTCCTGGAATTGGAGTTTCAGATGGCTCTCGGCCGCCATGTGGGTGCTGGGGATCGAACCTGGGTCCTCTGCAAGAGCAGTCGGTGCTCTTAACCGCTAGGCCATCTCTCCAGCCCGGATAGTTGGTCTTAAAGCTGGTGTTGGACTATTAATTGCTGGTCTCCCTTAGTAGCTTGGGTAGTGCTCTCCAAAGCTGTGAGAGCCAGCCTTTAGGGGAAGTGGCTTCCTGGTCAGTTCAGCTCCACTGTTCCAATTCCAGTCTCCCAAATATGTCCTGTCTTCAGCAATAGGGTCTTAGTTTCAGGTTCTGAGAGGCAAGCAAAGGCTGTGGCAATAGCCTGTGTAATTTAGGGGGTCTCTTGGACTATCCTGGTCAATGACTCAAGGGAAGATTTCTCCTGTCTGGCACTGCCTCTGGTTATGTAGCCTTCAGCTTTGCATGAGGACTCACGTAGCGATATTGTATGTATAATTTGTCAATAGATTCTTGGACTAATATGATTCCCTCAGGTTTTTTATCTAGGGTAAAAACATTAAACATTAAACATGAAATATTAAACATTCATATAAAAATGTATAGCTGGCAGAAGGGTCAGCGAATAGAGAGCCAAATTAGAAGTGGGAAGGGAGCTATAACATTTATTTATTGGTGGCATTCTTTTACTCTTTTTTTTCTTAATATTTTTATTGAAGTTACGTGCATTTCATAGATGGTTTCTCAGTACAATCTAGACTCATCTTGTGAATTCGGAAACTTGGAGTATGCCTAAGCCAGGTTCCATGGGTATTTCGACCAGAAGAGGAAGCTTGAGAAGACCACTGGACTGCGGGATGCAGCTGCATAGGGCCTTGATGCCACTGTGACCACTGCCCCTGGGCAGAAGGCCATAGAGGGCTCACTACTAAGCACCGGTGTGTGTGCTACAGACTGTATTAAAGTGGAGTGACATTTCTTTCATACCTTTGTTTATGCTCTCACTAGGAGTCTGAACCGTGATTGGGAAGCAGAAATATAGTGCGATACTGCAATATCCCAGAACCCTTCTGACTTTGAGGCCTTCTGTCCTCAAGGCTACGGCAGTCTACAGCTGCTCATAGCCTGGCCACACCAACTGATGCTACCGTGGGTGCCTTGGCTAGTGCTGAACATTTCCTTTTACATGCTCAACACATTGTGACTAGACTTTGTGGTGACGATGTGTTAGACAGGCTTTGCTCCTGAATCTTGAGCAAGAAGACATACTGTGAAGTGGCTCCACAGGCTGAGCCTGGGGCCTGGGGTCTCAGGGGCAAAGGGGCAGACAGGAGAGTCAGGGTTTGCTGAGCTGTGGGCTGCATCTGCAGGTGCTGGCTGCTGCCCTCCCATGCCTGTGGTGCATGTGACTGCAGGGAGAAGCTGCCACTGGCTTCTCAAAACCCTGGTGTCCCCTGACTAGGTGTGTTTTATAGCTCTAGCTTCCCTGGGAACCCTTTTTGCCTTCCGTCTGCCTGGCCTGGAGCTTGGGCTTCTGCCCAGATCCTCTGAGGCTGCCTGTCCCTGTCCCTGGCTCTCTGATGAGGTCTGGGAGCTGCATTAATCTACTGGTAAAGAAATAGGACTTTAGAAGGCAGTTTGATATTAGTCCATTTAGTAGACTGATAGTAGTAGGGTCACTTCTGGGTCCTGTGAGCTCCCAACCATGACATTCTTGGCTAGATTTGGAGTAAGAGTCACATGTTTCTTTGTGCAGATTGGGTCTCTAGTCCAATCAGAAAGTGACTAGTTACCATCTTCATATTTATGTCCTGGGTGTATCTTGCCATGAAGATCATTATTGCAGTTCATGAAGTTCACACCTTGGTAAGACATTTGATCCCTTTTTTTTCCCAGCAACCTGCATGGGACCTTCTAGTACTATGAATGCTACTCAACTGGGAGAATTCTTCCTGGTCAATACCAACTTGATTTCTCAATGTCCTGTGACCAATGTATGCGGTTTCTTTGGCTATAGGGTCTTGTTATCAGGTTCTGGTGGGCAATGAAGAGCAAGAGCAATTGCTTCTATTATGCTGTGCATCTCTAGGACACTTCTGACCAACAACTCAAGGGTAACATAGTATTTTAAACCATAGCTTAGTATGAAATTAAAGGGGGATTTGTCAATAAGTAGAATAATCATAAAAGACCACAACTTGAAAAGTTACCAATAGAGAAAGTAAAAGCAACTAAAAGGCCCCAATAATGCTTACAATTTGAATGGAGGAGATTGTATTTCAGCCTATTTCTCTGACTAGAGAATCTTTTATGGTATAAAATCCAAATGTACATAGTTTTGTGTGGTACAATGTTACATTCTGCTTCAAGTTATTGTGAGACATGAGACAATACACATCTTCTTTATGTTCGAAGCTTTTGAGTACTGTGTTCTCATTACCTGGACCATTACCCAATGTTCTCCTTTCTTTCCAGCTAACGAACTGTTATTTCTATCCAGTTCTAAGGTTGAATCATCCCCTGAACTTTCTTCACAATGAGCACTATAACATCGGCCCCTCTTCTATTACTTACAACCTTAAAATTATAAGTAAAGTAAGAGTAATTTTATACCTCATTGCTTCATTGTCAATTGTTCTATTTACTTTCTATTGTTGTGATTAAAAACATTGACAAAAACCAACCTGGGGAGGGAAGGGTTTATTTGGCTTACAGCTTTCTGATCATCATCAAGGGAAGCAAAGGCAGGAACTCAGGAACCTGGAGCACAGATCATGGAGGCACATCACTTAATGGCTTTTTCTTCTGGCCTGAACTCAGCCTTCTTTCTTATACAACTCAGGACCACCTGCCCAGGGGTAGCATGGCTACAGCAGTCTAGGTCTTCCCACATCACTCAAAAATCAAAAACATACCCCACAGACATGGCTAGAAGTCAATCCAATGAAGGAAATTTCTCAACTGTGATTCTCTCTACCCAGGGGTGTCAAGTTGACAACTAAAGCTATCCAGCAAAATTGATCCTTGATACACACACATCAACTTAAACTACAGCTCTTCCACTTTTATCACCCAAATACAACTTTAAAGTTCCCATCGTTTTCAAAAATTTAAAAAGTAAAAGTTCATAGTCTTTCTTTAAAGTCTCTTAACTGTGGTCTTCTGTAAAATCCAAAAGCAAGTTAAGTCTTATTTCAAAAGGGAAGATTCAGACACACTTAAGCAAAACCAAAGTACAGCAAAGTAGTTCCAGATTGGGCATCTGGGATTCATTCATCATCTTCTTGGCTCCAAAGGGCTTGGACAGTTTCAATTCTCTGGCTCTGCCATCCATAGCATACACAGTTTGTCTCATAGGCCCAGGCCAGATTCACTCCACATATGTGTGGCCCTTGGTAGTTGTCCCATGGTCCTTGCATCTTTAAAACACTGAAGTCTGTACTGAAACTGGGGCCTCCCAGTGTGCAAAGCTTCAGGTTATCTCCCAAAACTCCTTTATGTCTCCAAGCCAGAAGCACTCAGGAGATTTTTACAGATTACCAAGCACTGCTTCCAGCTTGGAGTGGAGACTTGGGACCCTCTGGATCAAAGCTTCTGTGTGCTGACCCTGAGGAAATACTTCCCAGAAGATTTTGCCACAAATGATGCTGGTCTCTTGCTATAGCTGATTTTTTTCAGCCCCAGCAAACCAGCATCAATTGCCCCAGAAAACAAGGGTTTCACTTCATTGGTGCAGGTCTCTTCTTAATCATATTCAATTCTTCAGTCCTAGCCAACCAGAAACCACTGATTCTCAATTCAAAATATTGTACAAACAGCCCTTATAATCTTTACTTCTCTTTGAAGCTTCACAAACTGGGGCTTCCATTGCCTATATCTCTTTCAGCATAACTGTTCCAAACTCCACAGCAACAGCTCATTAAACTCTAAGCATTCAATGTCTTTTCCAGCCCAAATTTCCAAATGGTTCCAAAGTCCTCCCCAAAATAACTGAGTCAGGTCTGTCACAGCAGTAGCTTACTCTCTGGTAACAATTTCTTTTCTACTTACTTTCTATTGCTGTGATAAAAAAACACCTGCCAAAATCAACTTTAGGGAGAAAGGAGTTATTTGGCTTACAGCTCACTGTTCATCACAAGGGAAGCCAAGGCAGGAACTCAGGGCAGGAACCTGAAGCACAGACAATGGAGGTATACTACTGACTAGCTTGCCCCCTTGACCTGTTCTGAGACTTCTTTCTTTTTTTTTAATTTTATTTATTTCTTTATGTGTATCAATGTATTGTCTGCATGCAGGTTTGTGCACCCGTGTCGTGCAATGCTGCGGAAGTCAGAAGAGGGTGTCGGATTCCCCTGGAACTGGAGTTCTCCTGGAATTGGAGTTTCAGACGGTTCTCTGCCGCCATGTGGGTGCTGGGGATCGAACCCAGGTCCTCTGTAAGAGCAGTCAGCACTCTTAACTGATAGGCCATCTCTCCAGCCCGCCTTCTTTCTTATACAATTCAGGACCACTACCCTAACAGGGGTGGTAGTGCCTACAGTGGGCTGAGCCCCTTTGCATCACTCAAAAAATAGAGAAAATTCCCCTATAGACATGGCCACAGGCCAATGCAATGGATAAAATTCCTCAACTGAGAGTCCTTCTACCCAGGTGTCAAGTTGACAGCTAAAGGTATCCAATACACCCATCATCCATTGTAGATTTCCCTCACCTATTGTTCCCACCTGCATGTGTCTAGGTGCTTTACCACACCAACGAAAAGTATGAGCTTATGCTTACAAGCATAAGTCTTAAGGATGTTTTATAGCTCCCCTGTTAATCCCAGTTAATAGATACATAAACTGAGGAATGGGAAGTATTTCCATTATTCAATATTATAGATACTGAGTTCCCCGAAAGTGGAGGCTAATATGGGAATTATTTTAGAATGTTTTGGCTTTTGTTGCTGCTATTTTGTTCTTTGAGACAGAGTCTACTTTTATCCTTAGCTGGCCTGGAACTCACTAAGTAAATCAGGTTTACCTTAATCTCACATAGACCCTCTTGCCTCTCACTCCAGAATATTGGGATTAAGGTGCACTTCCAGGTGCCTGTTTCTAGAATGTATTTTTATGATTGATCTCAGTAGGAGATGAGAGAAGCATCAACTGTACCTCATGCAAGGGGTGTTGGTCCTTTTTACTCTGATCAATCAGTTTTCCTGGTCTCTGGATGGTAGTTCAATCATCTGGGACAGTTTTCATTCATCCAAGACAACTTTCTTTTTTTAAAAATATTTTTTGTTGAATATTTGTACATTTCATACAATAGTTCTTGATCAAATTTAGACTCCCCTCCTCTCCCAACGTTTCTACCACCTCCCCACCAGGCTCTGCCATTCATGTTAAGTCCCATTTGATCAAGCATTTTACCCAGATGTCCTTTGCTAGCAGAGTCTACTCAGCCCATCTAGAGACCTTTGGGAAGGTCTACTCTCTCACCCAGCTGTAATCAGTTTCCAACAGTTCTCAGGAAGTCCCTGAAACTTCCAGGATTCACAAGGTCTCTCCCTCCCTAAGGCTGGATAAGTAGTAAGGATTGTTGGGAGAGAAGAGACACTCCCACTTGTCAAACTGCTGGCAGGTTAGGCAGAGGACTCTAGGCTTAGAGCTCTTGTGAAGTGTCCTTGCACCCCCATTGGGTGGGCTTTTGGTGATGCAGCTCACTTCTACCATCCATGGTCCTGTATAACATTCCAGTAGGCTCACTGGTTTGCCAAGCAGGACTTTGATAGAATCACTGCTTTAGTTAGTCATTGGGGTCCTACCTGCACTGAGCAGACTTTTGTTCACATCTCCTCAGGAAAAGTCAGATATTTGTTTTACTTTTTTCTGAATAGCTAGTGAAAGTTTTATTAACATGTCTTTTATCTTGGAAATAATGTGCTGGATTATACTTAACACTAGATTCCTAGGAACTGCACCAATATAAGAAGTTTCTGAGAGTGTAAAGATGCCCCCAATCTCTGGAGACTGCATCTCTTGCCAAGGAATCCTATATACATGCTCTCAATCTCCAAATGTTTAAATCATTGTTATACTCTGTGCGTGCTCCATAGAAATGGATGTAGCTCACACCTACAATTTAAAACTTTATAGTCTGTACCATACAATGATAAAAAGTGAAATTAATTTTAATATATTTAACCAAAGCCATCTGAAATATCACCATTTTAACACGTTTTCAGTATAAAAAAGTGACTAACATGGAGCTGAAGAGATGTTTTAGTGGTTAAGAGTGTGCTAGTCTTTCATAGGATCTGAGTTTAGCTCCCAGTATCTGAACTCACAACTGTCTGCAACTCCACCTCCAATGGATTGGACCACATCTTGACATTCCTGGGTGCACCTACCCACACACAGACTCACACAGATATTCCAATTTACAAATAAAAATGAAATATTTTTAAAGTGATTAATGTTATGAATATGTATAAGATAAATCAGTAATGACCTTTCTTCATCCTTGAACTGGCTGTGAAGATGGCTTTTTACATAAGATTGGGCAGTCTGCTTTGATTTCTCCTCTACAGAGAAATAAAAATGAATGGATATGCCTAGCCATCTCTTGAAAAAAAGAAACTGATAAAAGGATAGAGAAAAGACTCAGAAGCAGCGATAGAAGTTGGTTTTTCTATGTTCTAAAGCTATTTCTCATGTGTTTTCCTAGTATCATGCTTTCCAACAGTATCTGTGGTACAGGAGTTACCAGAGTGTTGGCTGTAGTTTTACCATTCCTCCCCATCTAAAGAAAGCATAGATCAAAACAGGACAGCCTCCATGACATCCTTAAGGAGATAATCCTCAACCCACTTAGGTGAAAAAGTAAACTGCTTGCTAACTTTAATATTACACTGTGTGTCATGACATGTTGGTTCTACCTGAGGCTTAACTTTCTAGCTATAGTCATTTACAGCAGAACTATAAAGGACATTAAATATTATCTATTCTGATCCATTTATTTTTCAGATGACATCCCAGGTAAGCCTTGGAGATCTCCCGATTGGCACCTCCTTTTATGTTTCTTGTTCAGTACTTTCCTCTGTTTGCTCAGCATTTATTTTTATGTTTAACAAAGGGATGTGGATTATATTATGTTATAATTGAAAGCTACCAGCACAGGCGGCCTAAATCCAATTCCTCTTCATTTCAGTCAAATTTCACATTCCATTACAACAGAATTAATTTGATGGGAAAATCGGGTATGTTACTGCTTTCTAGCTAGATTTGCTTACAATTTAACATCCTAACTATGCTTGTAAAATAGACAATAAAACAATCTTTTCTGATTTGGGAAATACTTTTTATTCTTCACTTCTCTCTGCTTCACTGTAACATTTTAGCTGAGTTTTATGGAACAATCACTTTCCTCATCTAATTACTGCAATTCCCTGGTAGATGGCCTCCCTTGCCCTGCAATAGCAAAATTATCATAAATACACAATGCTTCTGCCAGCATCTCATCTTGCACATGCATCAGTGAGCAGAGCAAGGTTTCCCCTCTGCAAATTGTGTTCTTGCTAAATTGACAATTTTCATGTGAACCCATCATGCCTTTCTATGACATTCCAACCAATTCCTGAGAAAGTTAATCTTGCCTCATAGGTACACTCAAGGTTCAGCTCCTCACACATACAGCTTACTACCCACAGACTAAAAGCAGGCTGTACTCCTCTAATTAAATTTTTAGGCACAAAGACTCTCTTCCAATACAGAAGAAGAGTTGGGGATAACTCTACAAAAAGACAGTCTCAACAAATTACAAGTGCAAAAACACCAAACTCGCAGGAAATTGACTGATCATCCTCCTATTGTGAAAGGTCCCATCTCCATCTCGGTTATCTATCAAATAAACATCTGCCTTAGAAATCAGTACCATGGGTCTAGAGTGCAGATTGAGTTCCAAATGAAGAGAGAGACACCTCTTCCAGGAAATAGCATAACTTTGTGAGGCCTAGTAAGTCGAGGCCAAGATCCCTAAATCAAAGATTTCAGGTAGACAATCTAGATGCCTGTCCACGATCTGCACATGTCCTCCCTGGTACATGTGCAGGTATTTGTGAACAACTCTTCTGAGACTGACTGCAGAAGACAGCTTGTTAAAGAAATTCAGGTTCCAGAGTCAAAAGCACAAATTTGGTTTAAAAATCAAAGATCTAGATTTCATCTGTAGAGAGAAAGATAAATTGACAAAACCTTACAACAAAGATAAAAGCAAGAACACGATCCCTGAGGTGACAGCTGAAGGGGTGGAACTGCGAGAGAGCACTGAGTTAACAAGGTAGTAGAGTATGTGCTGGGTCCAGACCAAGACAGACAGAAATCCAAGTGCCCTTCATTCGCTGTCATCGAATCTCTTTTTTCTCTTCTTGGGGAATGTTCTCTACTGCTGGGATTGCAAGTTAAACTGCCTGCAGATGACAAGCAAGAATTCAGTACTGTAGGCAACACACAGCTGCTTTGGCAGCTTGGCTCCAGAGCTCATTGGACCTTGCAAGCAGTAGAAATAAACATAATGTTAGTACTTTTAGTCACTACAGTGATGATTATCAGACAAATATTATCACTAGATAGTAAAACCTTTTAGTAAATGCTTGATGGATACCAGTTTATATGTGGTCTCAATAAATGTACTTACAGATTGCTTATTAATTATGAAAAGAAAATGGACAGTTTCCTAGTGGAGAATCATGGCTGGTTTCCCTTTAACAGTAACCTAAATGCACCAAAGCAGTAATCATAGACATCAGCATGAGTTGTCACTAGGACTGATGTCATAGCTTTTTGGTTGCATCAAAAATGTAAGTTGTATTTAATTTTGCCCCAGATTGAGTTGTAATCGTTTCAAATATACACTTCTGTACTGTTTAGCAGTGGATTGAGTAATAGCAGTAGGGGTGGCAAAAATTGGGCTGACATGGGAAAAGTATGTTTCTTTTTTTTTGGCTTTTTGAGACAGGGTCTCCCTGTAGCTCCAGCTGTCCTGGAACTCACTCTGTAGACCAAGCTGGCCTTGAACTCATAAAGATCCACCTGCCTCTGCCTCCCAAGTGCTAGGATAAAGGCGTGCACCACCACACCTGGCTAAAGTGTGTTTCTTAAATACTTCTTTTCTATATGTAACAGTTTTGCCATTTCTTCAGTGAAAATGTAACACATTTGGAAGCCTGTCTATGCCTAGAACTTGTCTTCACAGATGATCAAGAAATTGAGATGGTTCAGCAATGAAGAGTACTACTGCCGTTGAAGAGGAACTGAGTTTAGTTCCACACACCCATGTCGGGCAGCTCGCAGTTGCCCGTAACTCCAGCCCCAGGAGGATCTGATACCTCTGGCCTCCATGGCCTCCAAAGGGCACCAGCACCCATGTGCTTATATCCAAACACACATATACATAGTCAAAACTAATAAAATGCATTTTTGAAGAAAGAAATTGATAGCATTGTTTATCTCTAGGGAAAGACATTAAAGAATTGGGGTGGGAGTCAGAAATTTCATTTTTAATATTTCCATCCTTCCTAAACTAGTCATCCATCACTTAAATGTGCTGAAGGAAGGAGAGTCATTTTTTTTCAGTGCTGTAGCCAGTGATCAGTCGCCCGTGGTTCAGTTAAGCACCTTCATACCCCTGCTCATGTAGGGGACACTAATTAAGCTCAGTGGGTCACAAAATAACCAAAAACAAAGAGTAGGAAAAACACTTGTTGGAAAGAAGGGATTCAGAGGGAGTGGAAGGAGGGTAAGGAAGGGTAAATAGGAGTACATTTAATAAAAACACATTATATACATACATGAAATTGTGAAAGTATAAAAATGAAAAAACAAATAAAATAATTTAAGTGCATTTTATATTTTGAATTAAATTTTGTACCTAATTATAAAAGGTGACTTCAAATGAGATATTAAGATAAGAAAACCAGACATAAATAGATTACACGCTATGTTATTTCACTCACATAGATGCTGAAGTAAGCAAAACTCTTCTTGGTAATATGTATTAGGCTGTGACTTACCTTCATGCTGAGACGGGGGCAGCAGTTGGAAGGCACACAGGGGAACCCCATTTTTTTGATTAATTTACTGTTTTAGCTCACTGCGAGTTAAGTAAACTTTGGTTTGCCTGCTAAGAAATCAAGTCATGAGAAGCAATATTCTGAGTCTCAGATGATTACTTGAAAATACACTTTTGCAACCTATCATGTTTGTATTGAGTATATATGTCATCTATGGAAACACATGCATGATGAGAGGGAATTTTAAAACCTGATGGGCCTTTCAAAGAGCATACTTTACAATGAATTCTTTAAGATTTCCTTTATGATTATATCTGCATTAAAAATGAGAAAATCATTTTATTAAAAAAAAAGACATTGGAGCTGATTTCTGTGGAACATTTGCTCATCTGCATGAGAAGCATTTTATTCCCCCAGCTGCTATTAGTTCATATTGAATGCATATTCAGATGGGCTCCACATACTCAGTCATCGCTTTCTTTTCTTTAATTCACATTGAACCATACTTGAAACAGGATTGGTTTTCAGCTTAACTGAATGCTGTGTTTTGGTGAATTCAAGTGAATGGCAAATCCAAGTATTTTCAAAAAGCATTATTTACAAAACTGAAATGAGTTTTTCAATCCTTTGGTATCTCCTTTTTCTTCTTATTCGTTACTGTATATCATTTTCATGGTGAATAGAAAAACTTTCAGCAAAGGTTTAAAATGTCAATTTGAAGGTATTGGACCTGAACTGAAATTGATATTAATAATTTCAGTTAGTTTTCATTAGCTTCTGTATTTTTTAAGTATCACACTTATTGTTAGGAGTTATTTATAAATTAGTAATATCCTTACATTTTTCTGGAGAAACAGGGATGATTGTCAGTTAAACTATGTTCCTAAGAAAATTTATTTTCATGAGAGAAATAAGTATTTGCAGAAGTATATAAATATGAGCATCTGTAACTTCTTATGTTCATCTTCTTAAAGAATATTTGATCTTTGTTTTTCAGTTCATAAATATTATCATTTTATTAATATTGTGAGTATGAGGGAGAATTGAGAGGAAGGTAAGTTTTATTAAGTTTTAATAGAAAACAATGTTCATGTAGAACAGAAAAAATGCATAAAATTGGGAAAATGCTGGGAGGGTGTAAGAGGTATGTACCATCAAAACAAGATAAAATGGGAGCTTTCTAGAATTGGGGGATAAAGGCAGAGAACGTGAAAAAGAGAAAATCAGAGAGGGAGGAAGAAGGAGAGTGTGTTTAGGAATAATTTTTCTCATAAATTTGTAAGTTCAGCAGATACTGGGTTTGCTCCCCAGTACTGCTGGAACGAAGTGCCATAAACTCAATGATACAAAACACAAATTTATTATTAGGTAATACTGAAAGTAAAATATCTATGATCGGCCCCAGGAAAGACCAAGATATGGGCAAAACTGCAGTCCTTCTGGAGGCTCTAGGACAGTATAAGTTTTAGTTTGCTTTCAGTTGCTGTGACAAACCATCTGACCAAAACCTACTTGGGGAGCAAAAGGTTTATTTCATCACTGAGAGAGCTGAGGTAGGAACTCAAGGCAAGGACCTGGAGGCAGTTGCTGAAGCTCAGGCCATGGAGGAATGCTGGTTACTGGCTTGCTCCCCTGGCCCATGATCAGACTGCTTTCTTATATAATACACAACAACCTGCCCAGGTGTGGCACCACCCACAGTGGGCCGGGCCTTCCCACATCACTCAACAAATAAGAAAATAGCCCATAGACATGGTCACAGGCCAGTCCAATGGAGGCAACTCCCTGTTCAAGGCCCCCTAAACCCAGGTGTGTCATGTTGACATTAAAGCTATCCAGCACAACTGATCCATGTTAACTTGACACACAAAACACATCACTATTAAACCACAACGTTTCTATTTCTTGTCCCCAAAATATGTTGTTAACATTAATATCAATTAATATCACAACTTAAGACTGTACAAATTTAAATTTTCCATAGTCTTTAAAAAGTTCAAAAACTTTAAATATTCAAAATTTTTCTTTTTAAAAATACTTTCTTTTTATTTTGTGTGTATTATTGTTTTGCCTGCATGTAAACTGCACCTGTGTCCTGTAAATCCCCATGGAGGTCAAAGGAAGGTGTGATTTCCCTGGACCTGGAGTTATGGATTGTTGTTGGCTGCCATTTTGGTGCTGGCAATCAAGTCTGCATCCTTTCTGAGAGTAGTCAGTGCTCTTAACAATATGAGCCATCTCTGTACCTCTTCAAAGCTATGTCCTGCTTCTAGCTTGAGATGGAGGCTCAGAGCCCCTCTGAACCACAGGCTCTATGGGAGGACCCTGAGAAAATACTTCCCAGAAGATTTCACCACAGTGATGGTGGTCACTTGTTACTCACAGCTAATTTTTCAGTCCCAGCTAACCGGCATCAAGTGTCCCAGTAAAACAAAGGTTTCACTTCAGGTTCTGATCTCTTCTTAATCACAGCTGATCCTTCAGTACCAGTTGACAAGAACCCACAGATTCTCAATTCAGAACATCATACAAACATCATGCAAGTGATAGTCTCCACTTCCCTTTGAATCTTTACAAGCCAGAACTCCATTGTATACAACTTTTTCATCACAACTGTTCTAAGCTCCACAGCACTCAATAACTTTTCTAGCCCAAAGTTCCAAATTTTTCCACAATCTTCCCCAAAACAAGTAGGTCAGGTCTGGTACAGCAATAGCCCACTCTATAGTACCAAGTCCTGTTCTAGTTTGCTTCAAAACATTCTGATCAATACCATCTTGGCGAGGAAAAGGTTTATTCAGCTTTTATCTCCCAGGTTACAGTTCATCACCATGGGAGCCCATGTAGGAACTCAGGGCAGAAACCTGGAAGCAGGAGCTGAAGCATGGGCCATGGCGGAATGCTGCCTGCTGGCTGGCTCTCCTGGCCCATGCTTGGCCTGCTTTCTTATACAATGCAGAACCTCTTGCCCAGGGGTGGCACTACCCACAATGGGCTGGGTCATCCCAAGACCCTCAACAATCTAGAAGATGCCACAGGCATGTCCAATGGAGGCAATTCCAGAATTGAGGCTCCTTCAACCCAGGTGTGTCAATTTGACAACTAAAGCTATCCAGCACAGTATCCATTTCCTATCCTTTCTATGTGTAGAGACTGTTTGCATTGCTTTGTTCATGGCCCATTCAATCTTCAAGAGCACAAATTCATAGTCAAGTTTCTGTTGCCTCTTTCTGCCCGTTTTCCTTTCTATATACATTAAACAGCAATTGCTGTCACACTGGGCCTAATCATTGATAATGTAGAATAATTTAATTAATTTAAGATTTTCCCCATAACAACTTTAATTTATGTGGAATCATAGTTTTCTTTTGATACAGAATGCAACAGATTCACAGGTCCCAGAGATTAAGATATGAACACCTACCCTGTTGTCATTGTGCTGTACAGAACACATCTTTTCCCTGGTAAGTGAAATAATTCCTCCAACATAAGAACATTATAATAAGTACTATTGAAAGAATATCCACCCCAAGATTCATAAAAAAGTATCTAGGAACTTTTGAACTTCAATTGGTTTTGATGGCTGTATTTATATTAAAGGGTCATATAAACAATAAACATGAGAATTTGTGTTTCTCATGACCTTTGGTCACAAACATGATCTCTATCAACTCTTTGAGAAGTATTTATTCAAGTAGAGTTTTAAAAAGAAATAAGTGATTCACAAGGGCTTCATAAATTATGGTGCCATAATTTATTTAAATATTAGTTTTATGCCTTAAAAATTGATGGGTATACTTCTTGCAGATAGGTATCCTTCCCTTAATGATCCTATGCACTTATGTCATTTTATAGTGCTTGTTGTATGTGCATAGATAAATCACTTAAATATTCTTTAAATGCATAGAGGCAAAATTAACGAAATAGCAATGGGGTCTCTGGGTAAGAACTGAGTGCATTTTTATTCCTTATTGTACTCCTCGTATTATCTTTTCATATTGTCTTTTGATAATCCATGTGAAATATGTAACACGCTTGCCCCCTTTTTTAAAAATTATTTATTAATTTTATTTATTTCTGTATGTGTATGAATGTACTGTCTGCATGCAAGTCTGTGCACCCGTGTCGTGCAATGCCGCAGAGGTCAGAAGAGGGTGTCGGACTCCCCTGGAACTGGAGTTCTCCTGGAAGTGGAGTTTCAGACGGTTCTCAGCCGCCATGTGGGTGCTGGGGATAGAACCCGGGTCCTCTGCAAGAACGTTCGGCGCTCTTAACTGCTAGGCCATCTCTCCAGCCCCCACGCTTGCTCCTTTTCACTGATGTCTAAAGTCCTGTAGTTAAAAATGTTTGCAAACATTTCTTGGGGGTTGGAGAGGTGGCCTAGCGGTTAAGAGCGCCGACCGCTCTTACAGAGGACCCGGGTTCGATCCCCAGCACCCACATGGTGGCCGAGAGCCATCTGAAACTCCAATTCCAGGAGAACTCCAGTTCCGGGGGAGTTCAAGACCCTCTTCTGACCTCCGCGGCATTGCGCGACACGGGTGCACAGACTTGCATGCAGACAGTACATTGATACACATACATAAATAAATAAAAATTAAAAAAAATGTTTGCAAACATTTTATATATATATATATGATGGCACTATATCTATATATCTATATCTATATCTATCTATCTATCTATCTATCTATCTATCTATCTATGGCACTACTGCCATCTAAGGGGGTAAGCTTTTTTATTTTATTGGGCAACAAGATCAATATAATATAATCCACAATCAATAAAGACCAAATCAGCACAGAGAAAGTTTTTGTGTTGAGTATGAGATCAAAGAACTTACACTACTGTTTGGTAGATTTCAATAATCTCTCTCTCTCTTTCTCTCTCTCTCTCTCTCTCTCTCTCTCTCTCTCTCTCTCTCTCTCTCCTGTGATGAAGAGCATAGGTTATAATGACATCCTGATTTTCCACACATTTGCTTGTTTTAAAGAATTAGCTTAAGGTAAGGATGATATTGCAAATTATCCCTACCCCAGGGACTTGAGCCACATCTGTTTAATTCTGGACCCTGGAACATGCAAGCTAGATTAACAAAAGTTCCGTTTGATAATGAGACTTCAGGCAAGGAAAGAAAAACAGATTTCAACAGATCAGAACAATGTAGGGTTGCAAGAAACTGGCTCATCTCAATGGAGGAAAACCTTGATTATCCTGAATGTCCCACATTGAGTACTAGAAATATATTCTCACATCCCACTCAATAGCTTCATAGTCACATATCATGCACATATTTGTATACACGCATACACTCTTCTGTATAGTAACAGGAGAGCTAATCTTTTCATCAGGCTAAGTGGAATGAAGGCAAATTTCGTGTGTGTGTGTGTGTGTGTGTGTGTGTGTGTGTGATTTTCTATGTGTGTATTCTTGTGTGTATGTGTGCATGCCAGTGTATGTGCAGATGTGAACACATGCATGTGGAGGCCAGTAATCAATACTTGGTTTCTTCTTTGATTGCGCTCCATCTTATTTCTTTGATTGCTCTCCATCTTATTTCTTTGATTGTTCTCCATCTTATTTCTTGAGAATGGGTCTTTCATGAGACCTCCTGGAGTTCACTGATTGGCAAGACGGTCTGCCCAGTGAGCTCTAGGAATCTACCCATCTCTGCCCCCCCCCCAGTTCCTTGGTTTATAGATATGCATCAATATGCCCGGCTTCTTGTGTGGGTGCTGGGGATTTGAATTCAGGTTCTCCTGCTTGCATGGCACTTTAGCAACTGAATTTTCCCCAACTGAATTTTCCCCAGCCTGAAGAAAACCATTTCTTGATAAGAGAGGTGAACAGATATTGTGGGCTTGAGGACCATGTCTATGAATGTCTACCTGTCCAGCTACTCTTCACTTCCAACCCCACTATTACCTGTATATTCAATGTATTGTCAATCACAACACGATACTGAATCACTTTTATAAAAGTTTTCTCTTCTAGAATTACTATGAGGTTTTTTCCAGCAGTGCTTAATAATAGAGCATGTTGCTTCTCTTTCATTATCTTGGTGAAATTGTTTATATATACAAGATTTTTGTAAACAAATCTTTCCATTTGTTCATATATTACTATCCAAGGGGGTGGGGAGGCATTTTAGCAAAGGTCTTATTTTCATGAATGACTACTTTGAGTTTGTATATGTTCGTTATTAACTTTTGTTCTTACTTTCATTTCTTCCACAATGCAATGTTGACAAGAAGTTCCCAATGCCTTTAATTGTATGGAAAAAGAGATGTATCATTTAACTGACTTTGACAGCAATTGGACCTGTCACCTGTCATATGCTCTATATTCTCAGGCCAGAGAGCACAGTTTATCAGCCCAGGCCCCAGGCACCTTTCCAAATATTCTAGGAATCAAAGGATGAAATCAAGGGATTAATGGGTCCTGATCATTATGAAGATATTGCCTTGCTGGTTTTGAGCTGGAAGGGATGGCTGTGACTAGGCTGAGGGACTCCGCCTTTCTGGCCACAGGGTTAGAATTAACAATGCTCAGAATTGCCACTCTGTATAGGTCCCAAGTGGCTTGTTTCCCTGGCTGTAAATCCCTGTTATTCTCTAGTGCAGAGAATGCTGGAAACACTGAGAATCAGTGTGTGCACTGGGGCTTGAGCTGTAAAATGAGGAATAGCAGCAAATTGAAAAAGTACTCATGATGATATTAAAATATCCTTTTATTTCTTCCAATGGAACCTTTGTGGACATTGGTTTTCAATTGTAAATTTGAAAGTTTGCTCTAATTGTTTCGATTCAGATTTACCCAATGGCACTGCTTCAGAATGCTGTATCTGTAACTGCTGTTGCATGTTCACTGTGGTTCCTCTTTTGGTCTGTTCTTGTGTTTTAAAAATTTGGTCCTGAAGGTATCACTGTGAGTGGATGGATGGAACTTTAGAAGCTGGGGTTAGTGGGAGGCTCTTAGGTCACAGGAAGTTTGTGACCTTGAAGGGGACTGTGTCCCATTGCTTCCTTTTGATGTCTCTCTGCTTCCAGGCTCCTAGGTGAGTGGTTTGCTCCTCCAAGCATTCGACCTCTTGATATGTTGACCTCTGCTAGTATGTGCTCAAAGCCATGGGACCACCTAGGCTTGGACCAGACACTCCAGAACAATGAGGCAAATAAGTCTTTCTTCATAAAGTTTATTATCTGAGATATGTTGTTATAACAAAGAGCTGATTGCTCATGAATTCAAGGACTCATCTAAAAGTGAAAGAAGTGATTTTTCTGCCTTCTTCCCTAACTTGGTTCCTACCCATCCTTGTTTCTAACTGAGAAAGATGTTATTAGAACAGTGCTTGCTCATGATCTCTATATAGAATGATTCTTTTATTGAATATTTTATAATTTCATAAATATGTTTTTGGTCATATTTAGATTCCTTCAGAGGAGGAGTATGGGGAGGGACAATTAACACTAAATGCTTTTAGAAGCAGCCATATGGAAACCTGCCACTATAGAAGCTTCCTAACATGTATATAAACACACCTCTTAGCAGAAAGAGCTTTAAAGCGGCTCCTCACTCCTGACCAAGTATTGCTATCTCAGAATGGAGTGCGAAGAAATGTTTATAATCTCAAACGTAGATATTAGCTTCCTCTCCTTTGTGGATAGTAACTTCCAGGTTAAGCTGTAATCTTTGAAGGAGTGAAGAGTGGAGAAAGAAGAAAAGTGAGCAGTTGGAAATCCAAATATCATCTATGATGTTAGCTGAAATTGCTGACTATAATCCCAGTGGACTTCCAATATCACATCAGTACCCTCATCTGGAATACACCACCAAATCTCTGTCTAGAATTACACCTGCTCAACATCTATAAACCATCTGAAATCAGTATAGGACAAAAAAAAAAAAAACAGTTTTATAGGCATTGAAAGAGACAGACAGATAGATGCTGGATGTGCTTTGTACCTAATAGTTGAATATAAATATTTGCCAAATTCAAAACCTTGCAGTTCCTGAAAGAACATTACAAACATCATTTCATCCTGAGTTCATCCTCAGTCAAGCGAGCATTACAAAGAGTGGCTTAGTGTAATCCTCTGCTCCGGCTCTGCAGAGTCATTAGCTCAGACATGTGGAAAAAAGTAAATACAGAAGCTGCTGGGATGGAGGAAAGCCTGCCTCTGTTGTTCCAGCTCCATGGGGCCTGGCATACTGAGCCTCTGCTTCAAGTCCAGGCTCAGGTTTAAGGACAAGGTATTTCATACAATAGCCCCAACATATACCCCCACTTTCCCAGGACAAAGGAGGCAGAGGCACTAGGTTTGGCGTGGTTAGGACCTGACAAATGTAACTGTATTTACTCTTTTAGAATGAAATTTGCAGCTGGAACATGTATGCAGGATACATAAGTACACACATTGCTATGGGATTACAAATCACACAAATGTATAACACTTTGGCTATTGATTCACTAGCTGTAAAGAAACATATTCTCCAGAAATAAAGGCATCAGTGCTCTTTCTGTGCATGAAGGTATACAGTTTGGTTTATGATCAGCCCACTCTCAACTAGACCAGTAAGAATAAAAATGGGGGGGGGGCAAGGGACTGTTATGGAATAGTATTCAGCTATCTAAAAGAATAAGGCTAGTTTTATGCAAGATGAGATAAGACAGTCAATAAGTATCACATATTATGTGAGTATACTTAAGAAATGTCTAGACCAAGCAGTTCTGTAGACAGATAAAGTAAATGAACAGTTTCCTAAGAATGTAGGGAGGAGTCAGTAGGGGAAGAGGAATGACAGCTAATGGTACAGGATTTCTTGAGGGAGTGATGAAAGACCAGCCTGGTCTAAATAGTAAGGTCCAGGCCAGCTGGGACCAAAGAGAGACCCTATCTCAAAAATACCAAAGAAGAAAAAGAAAATGGTCTAAAATTGCATTGATATCTACATGAATAGTTAATCTACTAAAATTGTTTAATAATACAATTAACAGGGATAAATTATGTAGCACATAGCATTGTACATACTATCCCAATACTGGCCTTTTTAAAATATGCATGAATCTACTTGTGATCTGTCTATTTTTTGATTTATTAATGTATGGTTTGGGGCTTGAGAAGTGGCTCAATGGCTAAGAGCATTGAGGTTCTTCCAGAGGACTCACAGTCAATTCCCAACATACACATGGCAGCTGACAACCATTCATAGCTTTAGTTGCAAAGGATCTAATGCCCTCTTCTGCCCTGTACAGGCAGTATGTGCATATGGTCCACTACATACATGTAGGCAAAACACTCAGACAAAAGAATAATAAATTAAAATGTGCAATAGCGGACCATTTCAGTATCTAACTCTCACCAATAGATAAGTCATCTGTGAAAAGCAACAAACACTGAAGTTAAATGATATTATGAATCAAATGGACCTAATGAGTATAGAACATTTCAACTAAACATTAAAATATTTTTAAATAAAATTGTTTTTAACTTTCTCTTTCTTTCTTTCTTTCTTTCTTTCTTTCTTTCTTTCTTTCTTTCTCTCTTCTTTATTTTCTTTCTTTCCTTTTTTCTTCTTTTTCTTTCTTTCTTCTTTCTTCTCTCTTTCTTCTCTCTCTTTCTTTTTTCTCTCTCTCTTTCTTTCTTTCTTTCTTTCTTTCTTTCTTTCTTTCTTTCTTTTTTCTTTATTTCTTTCTTTCTGATAGGATCTCCATTTAGTCCCAGCTGTCCTGGAGCTCATTATGTAGACCAGGATGGTCTTGACCTCACAGAGATCCATGTGCCTCTGCCTCCCAAGTGCTGGGATTAAAGGCATACTCCACCACACCCGGCTTTAGCACAATTTTTTTTATTAATTATTTTTTGTGTGTATGAATGTACTGTCTGCATGTAGGTTGGTTCACCTATGTCGTACAATGCCTTGGAGGTCAGAAGAGGGCGTCAGATTCCCCTGGAACTGGAGTTAAAGATAGTTCTTAGCCACCATGTGGGTGCAGGGAATTGAACCCAGGTCTCTGCAAGAGCAGTCAGAACACAATTTATTTTATTTTATTTATTTTGTATGTGTATGAATATACTGTCTGCATGTAGGTTTGTGCACCCATGTCAGAAGAGGGCATTGGATTCCACTGGAACTGGAGTTGAAGATGGTTCTCAGCCGCCATGTGGGTGCTGGGGATCGAATATGGGTCCTCTGCAAGAGCAGTCGGTGCTTTTAATTGCTAGGCAATCTCTCCAGCCCAGAACACAATTTTTAAAACTGTTTTTAGCACATTCTTCTTGCAGCCCATGGGAAATTTCTCCAAACTTGATTATATATTGGAAACAAGTGTCAACAAATATAGGGAAATTGATATAGCACTGTTTATTCTAGCTGACCTCAATGTAGTACAATTATACATCAATAGCAATAAAAAACAGAAAAAATATACAAATTCATAGAGATTGAAGGATACACTATTAAATATTTGTCAATGAAGAAATCAAGAAGAAAATTTTTTAAGTTCTTATGATTGAATGAAAATAAAGAAAATATAAATTAAAGTCTATAGGATACAACATCAGCAGTCCTAAGGAGAAAGGTGGCAGAACTAAAGGCCTACATAAAAAATTCCGAGAGATTTAGAATAAATAAATTAATGATACACATTAAGGCCTTATACAAATGAGGGAAAAAATCTAAAAACGATAGACAAGAAGAAATAATAAAACAAATAAGGGCAGAAATTGATGAACTATAAATGAAAGAAGAAAATATAGAGAATCAATAAAATGAAGGGTTGGTTCTTTGAAAAGATAAACAAATCTTAGCTAATTAATCAAAAGAAAGAGAAGACAAATTAGTAAAAGTAGAGGTGAAAGAGGAGACATTGCACAGACATTATAAAATTCAGAAAATCATGAGGACATTCCTGGCAATCCTATATGCCACAAAATTGGAAAAAATTTAACATAAATGGATGAATTTGAAGATGTATAGGACATACCCAACCTAAACCAGATGTAATAAATAATCTAAACATATCTATCACAAGGAACAAAATTAAAGTAATAAAAAGTTTCTGGGGGCTGGAGAGATGGCTTAGCGGTTGAGAGCACCGACTGCTCTTGCAGAGGACCTGGGTTTGATCCCCAGCACCCACATAGAGGCTGAAAACCATCTTTAACTCCAGTTCTAGGGGAATCTGACACTCTCCTCTGACCTCCGTGGCATTTGCACGACACGGGTGCACAAACCTACATGCAGACAGTACATTCATCCACACACGAAAAAATAAATATTAAAAAAAAGTTTCCCAACTAAGATCCAATACCTTGAAGGTTCCAGAGGATAAAGTTGGGAGTGTGCTTTAGCTTAAAGTCACAGATAAGTATTTCATGAATATGATCTGAGTAGCACAGAAATAAACCCAAGAACCAACAAATGGGGTTTCCTGAAACTAGAAATCTTTCCTACAGCAAAGCAAAATGTGAAGTGACTAAATACTCAGCCTGCAGAATAGGAGAAAAACTTTGCCAGCCATCTATGCCATAGGGTCTAGAATACACAACGAACTAAAACTCTAAATATTGAGAATATTTAAAAACACTTAAAAATGGACTATGGAACTAAACAGAAAATTCTCCAAACAAAGGATTTTTACATCCTTTGGGATGTAAACATTGGGGCTGGAGAGATGACTCATTGGTTAAGAGCACCAGCTGCTCTTGCAGAGGACCTGGGTTGGGTTCCCAGCACCCACATGGGTGCTAACCAGTGTCTGTAACTTTAGTTCCAGGGTATCTGACACACCTCTTCTGACTCCATGGACACCGCACTGTATGGGTTCACTTATATACATTCAGGCAAAACACTCATACACATAAAAGGTAAAATAATTTTTAAAAGAAATGTAAATAATTAGGAAAACACTTTAAAAAGCTCTCAACAACCTTAACCATCAAGGAAATGCAAATTAAAAATATGTCAAGATTCCATTTCACCCTATTCAAAATGATTATCATCAGGCATATAATTATCGAGTGCTGGTGTAGTTGGGGCAAAAGGGGGATGTTTTATATACCATTGGTGGGAGTGTAAACTAGTTGCAGCCACCTTGAAATCAGTCTGGATATTTCAAAGAAAAAAAAAAAACCTAGAAATTAAGCTTCCATATGACCCAACTAATTATACCACTTCTGGGCATTTACCCAATGGACTTGACATCCTAGGACAGAAACACTTGAATATCCATGTTCATTGCTATTCTACAACAATAGCTAGAAAATGAAATGAGCCTAGATGTCCATAAACAAATGAATGGATAGAAAAATGTGATAGCCATTTTCCTGCAAAGCTCGTGATGTCGTCTTTCTTTACTGCTGCATAGAACTCCATTGTGTAGATGTACCACATTTTCTCTATCCACTCGTNTATATATATATACTGTAGCAATACAAGTTGGAGAGAACAACAACAAAAGAACTGAAAGAAAAAAAACTCTGGAAAGACTCAGAAAAAGATCCAGGACATGTAGGGGAGAGTGCAGGGGCTCAGGTGGGGTGGGGGACATGGAAGGGGAAGTGAATCTGTATTCGACTGAGAAATGATGTATGACTATAGAAAAAGTTTAATAACAATAAAAATAAGAATAAGAATTCCTATCTAATTCACAATATTGGAGAGAAAGCATTTAGTCTTTAGTGTTTATATATGTTTTTATCTACAGGTTCTTCATAGATGCTTGTGATACCTTCCCATAACTATAATGAAGTAACTGAGGTACATGAAAAGAATTGCTTTGACTTCTGGCTTCAAATATCTCAGGCCATGGTTGGTTTGCTCCATTGCTATTGACTGTGAGAAGGCAGAACTGAGGAACATACTGGTAGAGCAAAGCACCTTGCCTCAACCAGGTAAGCAAAGACAAGGATGATGAAGGTAGCACCCCAAAAATCTAGATGACAAGTTCCCAGGGAGTTCACACCTTTACACTGGAACCCACCTCCTAACTATCTCTCATTAGCACAGTCTGAGGACCAGGTTTTAACAGGTAGACTTTGGGGAACACTTAAGATCCTAGTCACAGCAATGCTGTTAATCTAGTTGATGGGTATTTTTTATTCTACTTACCATTTGCCAGTGGGTTTTCTTCACTTATTGCATAAGGAGAGTTGAATTTAATCAAATGATATTCTTTGGTTTTTTTTCTCAAAATTGTTTTTGAAATTTCTAAAAACTTCAGGTTGGAATTTTATTAATATTCTAATAAATTAAAAAGTTACTTGGAGAGTGGAATTTATCTCTTTCCAGAATAAAGTCTGTACAAAAGAACCTAACTCCATAATTGATTTTTTGCTTTCCTTTAATAAGCATCTAAAATATTTTAATGAAATTTTATGTTTTTATTGTTAATATAAAAATATCTAACAAATTTTTTAGTGAAAAATTTCATATTGGACTAATTTGTCATTGAAGAAACAACAATTTAGGAATTTTAAATCTGTCAATGTTATGAGATTCTGTAAGTTCATATAACTGGTACATTGATACTACTAAGCTTATTTCTTTTCTATAAAATCTTATACTCTATGTTTATTTCCTTCCTAGCATGTTTGGTAACAATTTTTGTGCTATGTTAAATTATAGTGATGATAATGGGTATCCTTAGGTGTGTGTATTTGGTGGGGAGCATATTCTTTGTTTGTACAGTGCCCATGTGTACATGTGTGCACATGCATGTAGAAGCCAGAAATTGCCATGGGTTCTCAGTGTCTCTTGACCTCAGTTTTTGAGACATGGTCTCTCACTGAACCTGAGTACTGACTTTGCTATATTGACTGCTCAGTAGATTGAAGGACCTTGCTATCTTTGTGCCCCATGCTGGTCACAAGATCCAGACTTTGCCCGAGTGCTAGGGATACAAACTCAGATCCTCATAAGTACATGGTAAATACCTTACCAAGGAAGTCAACCCCCTAATGTTCCCATCCCTTAGTTTGTTCTAGTCTTAAAGAATCAACTACCAATCTATCATAGTTTTAATTCTTCTATGAGATCTGGTTATAACTATTTTTTTTTGAGACGGGGTCTCCCTTTAGTCCCAGCTTTTGTGGCTGTGGGCGGAGTTATCCTCCCAGCTGGTATAAAAGGTAGGGTTGTGTGAGTCTTGAGATCTGAGATCTCCAGAGACAAGCTGAAGCACAGGTACAGGGGCTAAAGAGCCCCCCCTCCCCCAAATGGGATTAAAAGGCATCTGAAGGAGGCAAGCAAAGCAAGCCTTCAACAAAGACAACTGGATTAACGGATTAAGTCAAACAAGAATCAGCTTTGCTGAAGCACAGAGCTCCTAACTACCTACCTACCTGCGCTTGCTTCAGCTGGTCTCGGGAGATCTCAGATCTCGATATTCTTTGTTTTTAACATAATTATGTAACTTTTAATTCTTTTTTTAAAATTTTTTAAAATTTATTCTTGTATGTGTACGAGTGTACTGTCTGCATGTAAGGTTGTGCACCCATGTCGTGCAATGCCACGAAGATCAGAAGAGGGTGTTGGATTCCCCTGGTACTGGAGTTAAACATGGTTCTCAGCCACCATGTGGGTGTTGGGGATTGAACCCAGGTCTTCTGCAAGAGCAGTCGGTACTAGGCCATCTCTTTTAATTCTTAATGTGATGTTAGTGATTGCTTTTGAAATTCTTAAACAATCTTGTATTTGTGGGATATTTGGTCAAGTGATTCTTACATATTCTGTAATTTGATGTTCCAACATTTTATTAAACTTTTAGATTTTGAGGTCTCAACAAGTATTGTTCATATGACCAATTTGAGCAGATCCTATTAATAAATAAAATATGTACTAGGATATTACATTAAAGCAAGTAATTTTCATTTACACATCTGTAAATAAAGTCAGTTCTCCACTTATACATGTCTTAATTGAGAACATAATCAGTGGCAATAATTAAAAGACAAGCAAGATATATTTTACAAGAGCAGGCAGGTGAATACTATAGTAATAGCATAAGCATACTTGGCTATTAATGCAACTGCAAAGCATTTTATTAACAATTTACTTCATCTCTGTGATGCATGAGATGAACACAAGACCCAGAAAACTTAAGTCAATTATACCATTTCTCCTTGAATCATGTTCATGGTGATAAAATACATCTCAGAATTTTGGAGTACTTATCTGTGCTGTTTAAAGTACATGACTCATCTCCTTCCAAGTTAAATGTGAATTTCAGAGTTTTATAAGAATTCTACAATATGGCATAGATATTTGTCTTGAAAATATAAACTATAATATTTATATCAGATATTATGGTGGGAATTGCCTGTTCTGACTTGTCTCCATAAAACTGAGGAAATTATTGTTGCCAAGCAAGCTGAATGTACTATATGTTCTGAAGGGAGGCATTATTATTTGGGGCTCTATTAGTTACTTTTCCTGTTGCTGTAATAAAATACCTTACAGAACTACCTTAGGAGAAGGAGAAGGGTTTATTTTGGCTCACAGTTTGAGGTGATACAGTCCATCCAAGGAACCGTGTGGGAAGTGACTCCATTAGTTGTAGGTGTATGCAGCTGGAACTTAAAATTTCACTGTAATTTTGGTACAAAAAGAAGCAGAGAGGGGACAAGAAGTGAGGTCAGGTTTTTCAGAAACCTCCTGCCCAAAACAGCCCTACTAGCAGGGATCAAGGGCTCAAACATATGACTCTATGGGTGACATTTCACACTCAAACCATAAGAGGAACTACCCAATGTTGTTCTTATTCCCTTAGGTTTTGGTACCCAATTTCCTTTGGAAGTGAATATTTCCTGGTTTATCATTCTCTTGGTGAAACTGGTAATCTTTGGGTTTTAGTATTTGCTTCAAGGGGGAGCCAGTGCTCTAACCCTGACTAATAGGATCTAGTTAATCTTCATGAAAGATTTAGGGCAGAGTTATTGAATGGAGAGCCATTCTTTTCTAGAGATGGACTTTGGAATTTCCAGTTTTATAAGGCAGGATATTTTTATTCTTAAGATTCTTAAGCATCTCCAGTGATACTTCTGACAGAGCATTAACATCCAGAATATATAAACTACTCAAAAACAAAGAAGAAAACAAATGACCTACTCAAAAGATGGAGTAAAGAGCTAAACAGACACTTCTCAAGTGAGGAAGTAAATATGGCTGAGAAACATCTTAAAAAGTGTTCAACATCATTAATCATTAAGGAAATGCAAACTTAAAAGCACTTTAAGATATCATCTCACTCCTATAAGACTGGCTAAGATCAAGAAAACAAAAGACATCAAATGCCGGAGAGGTTGTGGGGAAAAGGGAACACTCATTCACTTCTGGTGGGAATGTAAACTTGTACAACCACTATAGAAAGCAGTGTGGAGAACACTTAAAAGACTCAAAATGAGCCTACAACCTGACCCAGTCATACCACTTCTGAGTATATACCCACAAGACTCATCCTACTGCAAAGATACATGTATATCTAGGTTTATTGCAGCTCTCTTCACAATAGTAAAGAGCTGTAAGCAACCCAAGTGCTCCTCATCTGATGAGGAGATAGAGAAAATGTGACACATCTACACAATGGAGTTCTATGCAGTGGTAAAGAAAGATAACATCATGAACTTTGCAGGTAAATGGATGGAACTAGAAGACATTATGCTAAGTGAAGTAACACAGTCCCAGAAAAACAAATGAGGAATGGTATCCCTCATTTGTGGATGCTAGCACCAAATACCTAGTAGTAAGGCAAAGAGAGCAACATTAATTATATATATATTTTTTTTCTTTCTTTCTTTCTTTCTTTCTTTTCTTTTCTTTTCTTTTCTTTTCTTTTCTTTTCTTTTCTTTTCTTTTCTTTTTGTTNAAAAACAACTTAAACAAATTTTAATGCTTAGAATTTTTTTTTGTCTTTTCAAGACAGGGTCTCCCTGTAGCCTCAGCTGTCCTGGAACTCACTCTGTAGACCAGGCTGGCCTTGAACTCACAAAGATCCACTTGCCTCTGCCATCTTTCATGTTTCTATATACTAGCAACAAATAATTACAACTTAAACAAATTTTAATGCTTAGAATTTTAAAAATTAAAATTTACTGAAACTTTAAAATTCTCTCTATTCAGGAAGCAGAATACCTCCATGGCTACTTATTAGTTTCCCAGCTTCTGTGGATTTTCAAATTAAAATATGAATATCTAGGATTTCAAAGTAGCATCCAGCTATGAGGGAGAACATGTGACTTTTGTTTTTCTGGGTCTGTGTTATCTCACTTACGATGATTGTTTTATCCAGTTACCTGTGAATTTCATAATTTTGTTTTTGAAGAGCTGAATAATACTCCATTATCTAAGCAAACCACTTGTTTTTTATCTGTCCATCAGTTGATAGACATCTAGGTTGATTCTAATTTCTGGCTATTATGACAAGGGCAGCAATGAACATGGGGGAACAGGTATTTCTGTAGTAGGGCATAAAGCCTATTGGGTATATGCCCAAGAGTGGCATGGCTGGGTCATATATGGCAGATCAATTTTCTGCTTTTTGAGGAACCTCTATGCTGATTTCTATAGGGGCTGTACTAGTTTTCACTGGCACCAGCAATGGATAGATTCCTTTTCTTCCACATATCTTCACCAGCATTTGTTATTGTTTATTTTTTTTCTCTAAGTCATTCTGAGTAGGGTAAGATGAAATATCAAGGTGATTTTAATTTGCACTTCCCTGATGACAGAAGATATTGTACATTTTGTTAAGTATTTCTCAAGTGTTTCTGTTTCATCCTTAAAGAACTCATTAAGCTCCTTGCCCCACTTTTAATTAGGTTAGTTTTTTTTCATGTTTAGTTTCTTGAGTACTTTGTATATTCTAGATACTAACCCTCTGTCAGAAGCATAGTTGCTAAAGAGCATGAGAAACCAGTCAGTGTTACATCTTCAAAAGAGTGGGCTTCTCCTATCCCCACCAGCAAATCTCAATTGACAACAACTTCTCAGATTGTGTACAATCTGGAAATCATCCTTCCTCTCTATGCAGTGAATTTGGCTGGATTGACCTGGTGTAGGTAATCCCAGTTCTGTAAATTCATGAGAATGAAAGCAGAAGACATCATTTCAGGTATTTCTGCCACAGGGTATAAAGTCTCTGAACTACATGCCTGTAAGTAATAAGGTCGAATCATATGGTATTTCAGCCCAATCCAAGGGCTCTTACAATCTTTCTGTTTCCTCTTCCATATTCCCTGACCCTTTTGGGGGGTGGAATGCCTGATATAGATTTCCTCCTTAGGGCTAAGTACCCATTCTCTTAAAATTTTTTAAAGTTTGACAAGTTATTCATATCTGAATTGATTGCTGCCCACTGCTAAAAGAAGCTTCTCTGGTGAAGGTCGAGAGCACCCAGTTCTATGGGTAGAAACATGGAAGGCACTTTGATAGCATGACCAATTAACAAAATAACAGTAGCATTTTCAGTCCTAGGACCCATGACCTATGATTGTGGCATCATGGTATCATGCCTGAAATTGCATTCTGTGTAGTAGGCCCCAACTCCAAGGTTATTAGTTATTCCGAGGTATGCCACTGTTATACCAGTGAGCTTATCTTGCCTGATGGGTCAGTATAGCATCATGTTCATGCAGGGTTCAGTATGGGGTAACAACACTGATCTGTTTTGTCTCTCAGCAAGGAAGACATTTCCTGGTTGGTTTGAAATTGGTTTCTCTATTTCCTGCGTAGATGACATAGAATACGTCTATGAGAGAAGACATATGATGTTTGTCTTTCTTGGGTTCAGTTACCTTACTCAGTTTAATTTTTCCAATCCATTCATTCACCTTAATTTTTACAGCTGGATGTTATTATATTGCATATATCTATCACATTTTTCTTTCTTTCTTTTTTTTTTTTCTTCTTTTCCAAGTGTGGTTGGTAGTGGGGCTTGTGCCGGGTTTCTTGTGTAGCAGTTTATGGCTGGGTAGCAGCAGTGGGACTGGCATCCACTGTAGGGACAGGGCTCAAACACATCCCATATGTAAATACTGATATCTGGAGGCTGCTGTGGAGACTCTAGGGAGGACCACTCTTACTAATCACTAAACAAATTCCAGTTGCACATTAAGCACAATTCTAAAGTTGCACTCAACCTTGGACTCAGTCCCNCAAGGGCTCAAACATATGACTCTATGGGGGACATTTCTCACTAACAAACCATAAGAGGAACTACCCAATGTTGTTCTTATTCCCTTAGGTTTTGGTACCCAATTTCCTTTGGAAGTGAATATTTCCTGGTTTATCATTCTCTTGGTGAAACTGGTAATCTTTGGGTTTTAGTATTTGCTTCAAGGGGGAGCCAGTGCTCTAACCCTGACTAATAGGATCTAGTTAATCTTCATGAAAGATTTAGGGCAGAGTTATTGAATGGAGAGCCATTCTTTTCTAGAGATGGACTTTGGAATTTCCAGTTTTATAAGGCAGATATTTTTATCTTAAGATTCTTTTTTAAGCATCTCCAGTGATCTCTGACAAAGCATGTAAATCCAGAAATGATAAAACTACTCAAAAACAAAAGGAGACAAACAAATTACTACTCAAAATGAGAAATGAGGTAAAGAGCTAAACAGACACTTCGCAAGTGAGGACAGTAAATGGCTGACGTAAACATTTAAAAAAGTGTTTCAACATCCATAATCATTAAGGAAATGCAACTTAAAAAGCACTTTAATGATATCATCTCAACCCTATAAGACTGTAAGATCAAGAAAACAAAAGACATCAAATGCCGAGAGGTTGTGGGGAAAAGGGGAACACTCATTCACTTCTGGTGGGAAAGTAAACATTGTACAACCACTATAGAAAGCTGTGGAGAACCATGTAAAAGACTAAAATGATGCCTCACCTGACCCAGCTACCACTTCTGAGATATACCCACAAGGACTCATCTACTGGCAAAGATACATGTATGATCTCGGTTTATTGCTATCCTCTTCACAATAGTAAAGAAGCTGTAAGCAACCCAAGTGCTCCTCATCTGATGAGGAGATAGAGAAAAGTTGACACATCTACACAATGGAGGTCTATGCAGTGGTAAAGAAAGATACAACATATGAACTTTGCAGGTAAATGGATGAACTAGAAGACATTATGCAAGTGAAGTAACACAGTCCCGAAAAACAATGAGAATGGTATCCCTCATACGACAAATGGTATCCCTCAAAATTGTGTATGTATGTGTACATACACACACACATATATCTATATATATATTTTTTTTCTTTCTTTCTTTCTTTTCTTTTCTTTTCTTTTCTTTTCTTTTCTTTTCTTTTCTTTTCTTTTCTTTTTGTTACCTGAAAGCAACTGTGCCCTTAATGGGATCTAGAATGAACCTACCACTTATTTTCAGACTTTGTAATTGTGGTATATGGGGGAGGGTATGTGTGCATACTTTAGAGTAATATAAAATTAAAGGGGAAAATGTGAATTCCTAAACATGTTGTAGAATTAACATGCAATTTACTTTCAGATGTCATACGTTTAGTATATGTGTGACAAACATATATGCATATTTTGGAGCAATACCAATTGGAGGGAACAACAAAAAGACCGTGTCAAAGAACTGACTGAAACAGTAAATTTCAGCCCCAAACAATGAACTTCTGCATAGAAAAAAAAAAACTTTAAACTGAAGAAAAGATGCAAGACATTTATGGCAAAATATATGAACTCGGGTATGGTGGGGGGCATGGAAAGTGGAATGAGTCTAAATTGGACTGTGAAATGTTGTATGAATTGCACAAAACTTCAAAAAATGTAAAAAAAAGATTCTTAAGCATCTCATGCTTTTATTTGTATTTATTTTTTCTAGCCAAGACACCCTTCTTAGAGCATAGTAGAATGCCTCTGGCCCCTGCTCTGTGAATGCATGAGATGAACATGAGATTCCAGTCCTGTGACTGTGAACAATTTCTTGGAAATGGTTATAGACACTCACTTCTTCAGACATGTGGGGATTATCACTCCTTCTCCATACCTGACCCTTGCTCCAATATTTCCAGTAAAAACAATGCTCAGCAACGTAATAAGAATTCATCTCTAATCCACTTTCTAGATATTAAAATTGAAATTCTCTTTTTACCACTTGCTACTGAGTAATGAAGTTTCCTTGTTTTTAGAGAAAAGTACCTTTTTCCTTAATATAATTATGTTGAAGCCCCAAGTTTCAAGAGAGGACATAAGCTAAAATGGGTGCTGAGATATGACCTGGTGTGTTCTTTTCCTTTCTAATGCTTATGTATGCCAGAGGGAGGGAGGGATGGAGGGAGGAAGAAGGGGTGGCATAACTGAGCTCTGAATATTTTAAGGGTGATAAACAAATGACTTCATTATAGAAAAGATTGCTGCTGCTCTTGTGTAATGTCATAACTTTCGGTATAATTCAGCTTTTAAAGGCTCTGTGGGGAAGGCAGAATCTCAGAACAAACTGCCATTAATATTTAACATACACACACACACCAAAAATATTAGCCCCTTAAGCTTTTATGAAGTCTTTATGGGGAAAAAAGACAAAACTACAAGCAAAGTCACACTTCCAAATAAAAAGCAGGAGTCTTAACTACAGCAACTGTGGGAGAATTAAGAAGCAAATTCCAGCTTGCAGTTGTTATGTCTGTAAAAAATAATTATTTATGTCCTTGGGAATTTATATCAATCTTTTTTTGTACTTTTATTCTTTGTGTATTTGGTTTATGTGGTTTTGAGTGCAGTTATAGAATTCTAAACTAATGATGATGATCAGAAATTGTCATTAAAAGTCATCTAGCAAAACCAAACACTCTACTGTCCACCGTTTTCCCTCTCTTCTCCTCTCTTTCCCTCCCTTCCCCTCCCCTCCTCTCTTCTCTCTGCTCCCCTCTACTCTCCTCTCCTCTCCTCTCCTATCCTCTCCTATCCTCTCCTCCCTACCTCCTTGCCTCTTTTGTTTTCTTCTTTTTTTTTTTTTTTGGTCTTTTCAAGACAGGGTCTCCCTGTAGTTCCGGCTGTCCTGGAACTCACTCTGTAGACCAGGCTGGCCTTGAACTCACAAAGATCCACCTGCCTCTTCCTCCCAAGTGCTAGGATTAAAGGCATGTGCCACCATGCCTGGCCTGTTTTCTTCTTTTTTCTTCCACATTGCACAGGTAGTGTTAAGGAAAAACCCCCCTTTCTTCTCACCTTTAAATCCAACAGACATGTTGCTCAATTAAATCTTTTTTAACATTTATTATTATTGTTATTATTATTATTTAATTTTATGTGTATGAGTGCATTGCCTGTATGTATGTAAGTGCATCCAGGGGTCAGAAGGGGAGTCAGATCCTCTGGAACTAGAGTTACGGACAGTTGTTAACTGCCATGTGGGTGCTGGGAACCAAACCTGATTCCTCTGCAAGAACAGCTAATGCTTTTAATCTCTGATTCATCTCCAAAACCCCTCAATAAAATCTTTAAGCACCAAAATTATGGATAAAGCTACTTTCTCCCTGTCCCTTGTTCAGCACAAGGGATCCCAGAATCTCTTCATTCATTTCTTGTGTGTGTCACCATTGGGCACACTAGTGTAGCTCAAAGGGTACAGGGAGTAATGCTTACCTCAGACATACATGAATGGCTGAAAGAATTACAGTTTTGGTGTAACATTTGTCAACAGAAGCAGTTTTTCAGAGGTGAGTAACAAACACAGGGCTTTCTATAAGGCCTTCTGCACTGGGTACCACTGCCAGGGACAGAGAGAAGAACAAGAATGGTCTGAAGAAGGAAATGTTCATATGATCACCACTCAAACTCTTAGGAGAAGGAGACTGCTGGAAGTTTAAGAAGGATTGTCTTACACTGTCTCAGTCACCGTAGCAGGTGTCCTACCTGTTAAGGTCTGGCTTTCCAAGAACCTTGAAACCTTTAAAATTTTTAATACTTTTAAAATTTGTGAAGTTGTTAGGACCTTAGTTAATTGACAGATGCCATTTGTTGTAGAAGTTTGTTTAAATCCTACACAGATGGTCCTGACAGGGTGGTTCAACATTGTTTTTCACCTTTATCATGATGTGAGCAAGCACAGCATTTAGCAGTGATGACACTGGAGTTTGGTCTTCTCTGGGCCAGGGAAGAGTCCTTGGCTTTGTTGCAGTATAGGGCACTGTTAGTCGGCCACAGCTCCCAGTGCACCTCAGGATCACAGAAGTTACAACTGATGGTATATAATGTGCTGCTTTGCCAGTGTACTGATTTGCCAATGGGTGTTCAGTAAATGAGAGGTAAATAATATATTTTGTGTAAGATGATTTATTTATTTATTTATTTATTTGTTTGTTTGTTTATTTATTTATGGGGTCTAATGTAAATTTTCTGAGCACATTTAAGGTAGGAAACACAGCCATCATGTCTGATAATTTAGATACTGTGCTGGATAGCTTTAGTGTCAACTTGACACACCTGGGTTGAGGGAGCCTCAGTTGGGGGATTGGCCTGTGGCCACATCTGTGGAGTATTCTTTTGATGGTGGAGCAGTGTGGGAGGGCCCAGCCCACAAGAGTGGTGCCACCCTGGGCAGGATGTTGTGTACTGTATAAGAAGGCGGGCTGGACATGAGCCAGGGAGCAAGCCAGTAGAGAGCAAGCCAGTGAACAGCACTCCTCCATGGCCTGTGCTTCAGCTCCTGCCTCCAGGTTCCTGCCCTGAGTTCCTACCTTGGGCTCCCTAAGTGATGAACTGTGACCCAGGAGATGTAAGCTGAATAAACCCTTTCCTCCCCAAGTTGGTGTCGGTCAGAGTGTTTTGTCACAGCAAAGGAAGAGAAACTAGAACAGAAATCTTAAATACATTAGTAACTTACAACATTTCTAATTAGCCATTAGGGAATTAGGGGTAACCACAGGGAGGACATATGTATAAACATTCATTTATTCTTCGGTGTTTTTAAAATGTGCTTTTTTATACTTGTTGCTTTCTACTTATATTGTAGACTCATCATCTTTATTAGTCAAGGTCAATTGTTTCCCCACTATTTCCCCATATTTGTGGTATCAAAAGCACCTGTCCATTACAGCACTGATCACTATTGTTGTATTTTCATTTTTCAAGCACATGCTTAACACAGGTATGTGTAAGCCTAAATACCTTTACCAAATTATCCTGGAATGACTGCTAAACATTCCATGAGTCCTTGGCTAAGCTCTTTAAGTTACACAAGTTAATTTCCATGAAAATATTAAGTTGGTTAAATGTTATCGTGTGTAAAAATAGACTACTCAGAGAAAATTATGAACTGAACCAAGTACTAAGGATGTGATTCATTGGAAAAACATTAGTCTACCATTGTGGGGTCCTGGGTTTACTGTAGCAGTACGCTGAAACATCCATTAGTAAGAATATTAAAAATAACAATCAATAATAATCCTTCAAGAATAATTTAACTAGAGCTAACAGAGATATAGCTGTCAAGGCCAGGATTATAATTCAAGTCCTTTCCTGTGATGGTTAATCTTTGTTGTCAACTTGCAACACCTGGGAAGAGGAAAACTCCACTAAGGAATTGATGCCATCATACTGGCCTGTGGGCAGTCCTGTCCTTAGGCAGGTGGACTTAGGTTGTCTAAGAATGCTGGCTTAGCACCAGCCAGGAAGACTAAGCCAGCAAACAAGATTCCTCCATGGATTCTGTTTCAGTTCCCACCTCCAGCTTCCTGCTTGAGGTCCCGCTTGATGGATTATAGCCTGAAAGCCAAATATATCCTTTTGGTTAGTGTTCTATCCCAGTAACAGAAAGGAAAGTTGGGCGTTGTTTGCAGCATAAAGCTGGGTCATTGATTGTCATGCCATGTGTCAGGAGTGCTGACTTTATCTGTGGTATCAAAAGCACCTGTCCATTACAGCACTGATCACTATTGTTGTATTTTCATTTTTCAAGCACATGCTTAACACAGGTATGTGTAAGCCTAAATACCTTTACCAAAAACTTTAGTGTCACTCAAGCCTTGCCAAGTGGTTTCTGCAGCTGCTTCCTCTCTGTTCTGGCTCCCAAACTTGAGTTTAACACAATGGGACCATGCTTACTATTGAATATTTTGGCTAGGGATGTGCTGACAATTCTGATTCATGACTTGCTAACTCTGTAATCTGAAGTCTACTTCATTGCTGCTCTGTCTTTACTTTCAAATTATTTGTGACAATCATGCACATATATACGTGTCATATGTATAAATGCTAATGTAAGAATAACTTATGAACAGTATGAAGAGTACCATTAAACTTCATGTAGCTGTCTTCGCTCTTAAGCATTGTGCTTGCTTCAGTCAATACTTGAGAAACTTGAATAGTCCATCTGTATTGTATCTCTGTATTAGTCACTTTTCTGTTGCTGCCATAGAAACACCATGACTAAGGGAACTTATAAAAGGAACAGTTTGAGCTTAAGGTTGGCAGTCCCAGGGAAATTAGAGTCCATCATGATGGGGAAGGATGGTGACAGGAGATGCCGGAGCAGAGCAGAAAACAGAGCTTTACATCTTCAAGCAGATGCAGGAAGCTGAGAGAGACTGGACATTGGCAAGGCTTTAAGAACTCTCTAGGCCCACCTTGGTGACATGCTTCCTCCAGCATGGCCACACCTTCTAAGACCTCCCTAAACAGCACCACCAACTGGGGACAAAATATCTGAATACTTGAAGCCTATAGGGGACATTCCCATTCAAACCACCACAGTCAGGTTCTTCACATCCAACAGCCCACTCTCTGGTACCAAATACTTGGAGCCTGTGGAGGACATTCTCATTCAAACCAACACAATTTCTATCTGAAGACCAGTGTGGTTCTGAGAGCTCAGTAAACCTGTGAGTTAAAACTCGGCCTTGGGGGTGATAAAGAGAAAATTCACATCAGTAGCCTAAACTCTCTATGTGCTGGGGTTTGTTCTGATTAAATGGTAACTCCTCCCGGTCTTCATGTTCTGCTCTCATCTGTAAAGTGGAAATTCTATTTATTTCTACATATAGGGCTAATGGTTTTAGGTGAAATAATTAATAAAAGTAATTGTCACATATAGAAAAAGACACCATTCCTCAAATGTATTTGGCTTTGTTTGATAATAACTTTCTCACATCTTTGATTGATAGTAGCTTTCAGTTGAGCATTTGTGATAGTAGATTTGCATATTCCTTCAAAATGGGCGTGCATCTGTCCAATAATACAAAAAGTCAGATTGAGTTTGCAATATGCTGATAATTTCCAGTGTCATGGAGTGTCTCTGTTCTGGAGGAGACTGCTACACTGGGTTTCCTTTGCTAAGGCAGAGGAGGTGGCCTAAGGCCTTGGTTAAAGGGACAAGAGAGAATTATTCCATTATCAGTGTACTGGGAATCTCATTACCATTCATGGCTCTTGAATCCCTTTATTCTCTGTACTTTCTAAGATTTAAGGCATTTCTTTTTTGAATTCATTTTCATTTCATTAACTTTCTGACTTTTTTGCCCCCTCAGCCTGGAGACCTCGATTAAATTTGTCCTTGATCATTCAAAAGCAAAGGGCACAGTCTTCCTTCCAACAGAAAGTCCTGTGTGTTTGCCTTTCCACCCTACGTAATTCGAGAGAGGTTTGTAGGCGATATGTAACTAGAAAAGGAGACTTGTATAAGCCGTCTGCATAGATAATAAATCAAGATCAAGTAATTAAAGAGGCAAAGAGGGTAAACTGTACAAGGAAAAGAAGCTCGAAGAAGCTAAAGCATTCAAAAATAAAACTGTGTACTGCATGAAGGTAAGCACTTTCGCTGTATGTGTGTGGGGGAGGGGGAGAGAGACAGAGAGACTGAGAGAGACAGATTGGGGGAGAGAGAGAGACTGAGAAAGACTGAGAGAGACTAAGAGACTGAGAGACTGAGAGAGAAAGATTGCAAGAGACAGAAATAGAGAGGGAGTACTCTTTGTTACATTTTTCTGTCTTTGGTAGAAGTCTCCTTTAAAATTTGGTTGTTGGCAAAGCCCTAAGGAAGCAGTGCATTCTTCTGTTCTGATAAACACAGAGTATGACTCGTCATCATACCCTTCTTGTGGCGGCTTTCAAGAAACACAAACTCTAAAATTCAGTTTTTAGCCAGGCCTGATGGCGAAGGCCTTTAATCCTAGCACTCAAGAAGCAGAGGCAGGTGGATCTTTGTGAGTTCAAGGCCAGCTTGGTCTACAGAGTGAGTTCCAGGTCAGCTGGGGCTACAGGGAGATCCTGTCTGGAAAAGACAAAAAAAATTCAGTTTTTAGACACTTTAATTTATAAAATGGATGGATTATACTTTTCCTGTGGCCTTGATACTCTTATTCTATAAGCACATTTTCTATCTTTTTATTTATAGTCTTTAGAGTCTGTTAGAAATATATTGTGTGTTTTTAAATTTTTATTTATTTTTATTTTGTTTATGATGTTTTGCCTGCATGTATGTAAGTATGCCACATGTATGCAATGCCTGATGAGATCAGAAGAGGGCATCAGATCTCTTGGGTTAGGAGTTACATACAGTTGTTACCTACCATGTGGGTGCTGGGAACTAAACTCAGATCCTTTGCAAGGGCAATAAATGCTCATAATCACTGAACCATCTCTCCAGATTCAAGATTGTATATTTTAATGTAGCATGTTACATATTTTAATCTAATATTACCTTCCTTGCTAGGAATCCTGCAAATGACAACTCACTGTCTTAGATAGCCACATGTGAAAGGATTTTGTGATATTCATTTTAAACATTTGTATTAGTTATAGTTCTGTTGCTATAATAAAATGCCATGACCCAAAACAACTCAAATAAGAGTTTATTTTAATATATGGGTCCAGAAGAGGACACAATCCAGCATGGTAGGGAAGGCATGGGGTGTTGGGGGCAGGGGGAAGAAATTGGCTAATTACTTTTCATCCACACACAGGAAGCAGGAAGGAGAGAGAGAGAGAGAGAGAGAGAGAGAGAGAGAGAGAGAGATGAGAAGAGGCTATAAACTCTCAAAGCCAATGCCTAGTGGAGTACTTCCTTCAGCAAGGCTCCACTTCCTAATAGTTCTATAACCTCCCCAAATACTACTACCAAGAACCAAATGAGCCCAGGATGGACATGTCTCATTAAAACCACCATGCTCACCATTGTCACACTATTTTAAGCTTTAGGATGGTGACACAGTTTTTCTTCTTACTTTGTACTTTTAGAGGAGTTTATATCTGTGCATTTATGATAGACTTTTCTTGTCGTCATCATCTTCATTATTATCCGCAGGGATAAGTATCAAACTGAGGGCTTTGCAATGTTAGGTATTCACTCCATCACTATCTACATCCCCAACCTTATGAATAGTTCATGGAGCAATACTTGTAACAACTTGTGTCACTTTTACAAACAAACCATCTATAGAAGTTCTGGAGAAATAGCATAGGTTATCAGAGCTGTTTTTCTCAGTTCTAGAGTAGCTGAGGGGGAGCATGCTCTACCTCGTGCATCAGTGTTATGTCTCGTTGCTTATATAGTTTTGGAAATTAACTCTTTAAGCATATAATTTACAGTCTAATTTCATTGATTTATTGCTGTTGTGTAGTGGTGTGCTACTGGATTTGGAATTTTTAGGGAGAGATGAATTTTTTTTTCCATTGATCAGTTTAAGTTTGATTCTGAATCATCCTTCAAAAATATCCCATTCTTTCTTGCTAGAACTATGAAATTATTCTAAGTGATAAACCTCTTCTTCTAGTCCAGTTCCTATGTTGACTTGGTTGACACTGAATTTGTCCTGTATTTGTTTTGTTTTCTGTTTGGGTGACAATATGGAGGCAAGTTGACCCCTCATGAATCTGTTTTGTAGATCAAACTTGAAGATTTTATTGATGCTCGTGGCACCTGTTTCCTAGCATTTTCAGCAGGTAGAGTTGGAATGTGTCATTTATTTTTTAAGTTAAATTATAAGGGTGTTTTATTTAATAAGTTTATTTTTTTACTGTGAACATACAATTTAAGAATTTGGTTCTACATTTTGAATTTTATCAGAAGCTCAATATACTTTAAAAACGTACAGGGTTAGGGTTGGGTGTAAAATAAATGTATAGTAAGTAAGAAAAGTGACCAGTCTAGGAAGCATTGGGAGGTGACCTGTTGGTTGCCTGTGATTAAATTGAAGGTAGATGCAAGTTGTAAAGGAGGCTGATTGCTATACAATTATGTACATGTTTTTTGGGATAGCTGTCCCATATTTTGTATATGGGAATAAAAGTTTCTATGAATTATCATAACTAAAGGTAAATATTCTAAATTAAGTCCTGCTTCTTTTTTTTTAATTTTATTTATTTCTGTATGTGTATGAATGTACTCTCTGCATGCAAGTCTGTGCACCCGTGTCGTGCAATGCCGCAGAGGTCAGAAGATGGTTTCAGATTCCCCTGGAACTGGAGTTCTCCTGGAATTGGAGTCTCAGACGGCTCTCGGCCGCCATGTGGGTGCTGGGGATCGAACCCGGGTCCTCTGTAAGAGTGGTGGGCGCTCTTAACCGCTAGGCCATCTCTCCAGCCCCTAAGTCCCACTTCTAAGTCACATGGCTTCTGTCTTGGGAATATGACCCTGAAAATGTTAAGACAGGAGCCAGGAGGCTTGGAAAGGGGAAGAAGGAACTCTACTGTGTGGGCCTGTGGCCTCAAGCATCATTGTAAGGTTTTTTTCTGTCCTTGATGGCAATAGGAAGACCTCGTTTTCCTAACGTCCTACTCTTGATACTTTCTGTAAAGATGCTTCAGATTAAAGATTCTCTCATGAGGTATTTAGCTAGGAGCTGTGAGGGTAAGGTGCATGAGGCCTGGCTCTTTAGTGAACTTAACTGTGTGACCTTGGGCAAGTCACTTAAACTCTCTATGCTTCAGTATCCCTCTGTTGTAAAATGGGAGTAATACCTACCTCACAGGGTTGTTGTGGGGATTAATTAAATCGTTTAAGGTTCTTGAAGAAGGCGCTATATAAATAAAAAATAATATCTATTAAAGTTGGTTTATTTGTGAAAAAAAAGAATCTGGTTCTAAGTATATTGAAATATTTTAGTGCTCCTACAAACTCCCCTCCCCACACAACAATGTTAGTATAACATCTACACTGTCACTTATAATATGATTAATTTAAAAAGTATTTTGAGACTTTGTTTTCGTAGTACTTTTGCCGTAGGGTTCATTCTACCAAGAAAAATGTTACAAAATTCTGTTTCATAGGCTCTTGTGAGAATTCTGTTGCTGAAATCAGGATATATAATTATTGCTCTTGTTTTCTTTTACTTCTGATTGTAGCCAAGATTTTTTAATAATTGAATATGTTCCAGAATTGTGTAAAGTATTTACATATTTACATATTCTTCAGTCAGATCTACTGAAAACATTATATTTAATCTCCTTCCTGACCCTTTTGCATCCTGATCTTCCACCCATCAGTATAAACCATGTATCTGTGACTACTCTTATTAGTAAATGTTATTAACATAGTGTTCTAGTTTCTCTTTCAATTGCTGTGACAAAACACTCTGACCAAAAACAACTTGGGGAGGAAAGGGTTTATTTGGCTCACATCTCCTGGCTCACAGTTCATCACTAACAGAGCCCAACATAGGAACTCGGGGCAGAAACCTGGAGGCAGGAGCTGAAGCATAGGCCACGGAGGAACACTGGTTTATTGCTCTCTCCGGGCCCATGCTCAACCTACCATCTGATATAATACACAACAAACTGCCCAGGGGGTGGCGCCACCCACAATGGGCTGGGACCTCCCACATTGCTCAACAATTAAGGCAATATTCCACAGATGTGGCCACAGGCCGGTCCAATGGAACGAATTCCCCAGTTGAGGCTCCCTCAATCCTGGTGTGTCAAGTTGACACTACAGCTATCCAGTGCATATAGCTTCCTCTTTACTTCTTTTCACAACTTTATCTTTTTGCAGTATTATCAAAAAAGTTATTCTGCATTATTCTGTGCAGGTTCCACAGTATGTCAATGCATTATTCCACAGTTTGTAAACAGTATCCCAAACTGACAAAGTTCTCCAGTCTCCACCTTAGGATTTTGCTATCCTAAATATTGCTGAAGTGACTAGTCTTGTGAATACTTTTAAAATATTTTTGTCTTTGTGGTGTTTAGCAATTTCCTAGAAATGAAATTTCTTGATCAAAAAAATAAATGCATACTTCATCTTGTAGATATTGCAAAATTCTCATTAGGCTTGTTCTACTCACATTACCACTTTCATTCAAGTCCCAAGACTCATAGCTAAGGTCATCAAAGACTTACTGAAGGACAGCTAGACTAAGAATTGATGAAAGAAAATGCATTGTGTACAGAATTCAGGCACACATATCCTTCAAGATTCAGTCAAACCTGTATCATCTCATAGATTTAATATTTATCTTTCTCTCCTTATTCCCAGACATGGTCTGTCACTTCAGTTTAAACCTTCATTTTGTTCTGCCAGAACACTTGTAATACTATGACACTGTTATACTTCTTGCTGTAAACCTTGCTCTTCTTGATATGTGGAACATGGGTTGCTTAAATTTACATGAGTGCTTAATACTATGTCATGCATGGCATAAGACATTAATCCATAAATGCCGATAGTCAACGTTGGCCCTCTGAGGTATCTTTTGATCTATAAAAATATTTATAAAATCTTTTGATTTTATAAAAATATTTATAAAAAATTATAAATATTTTTGTAAAGGAGAATTTAATGATGGATTAAAGAATTTTGCCATGATTTGTTGGTCAGTAATGGGAAGTTTGTGTGTGTTAATATGTCCCAAGTAGAAGCATATGCGATTTTCTGCAGACTGAGTAAAAACAGTCTTTCCAGGCTTTTCTCCTTCAGTAAAAGTGCAGTCTAGTGACTGAAGAAGGGGCAGCATAAGCATTACCCATGCATTTCTCAAGGCGCTATGGATTTATTGTAACAGATGGTCCACACACTAGACCCTTCTTAAAATTATATGAGTTGGTATATACGTGGGACTCATTAAGTGACTCAATTGCTGAATCATGGAACAATTACAGCAAACCAACACACTGCTCCATCCTGATCCTTAATAGAAATGCGCTAATGTAACACTTGCCTCTGATACAGATGGAGTTGTTGAAGAGAAAGTTACAGTGGCTGCCATCTGCTAATTTCAGATGTGGAATTCTTAATGTGATGCAGAAGTTTACTGCTTTCTCCTATTATCTGGCTTTGAAGTAATCAACTAAATTAAGGAAAAACTGCACAATAGGAATTCAGTCTTCTTTAAATACAAAAGCACATAAAGTTTGAGTGACATTTTAATACCTGGAATCAGCTATTGGATAACAGAATAGTTAGACTTTGGATTCAGCAGATTTTGTTTGGAAGTCATCAGGTGATCTTTGACAGATCACTAAATGATTCTGTTTCAGTATTTTTATTTTGAAAGTATTGACATTAGTTTTAGTGTATTAGAACATTCTGAAGAATGAATGTAATTAGATATAAGAAAACTCAAATGGGCTGGAGAGATGGCCTAGTGGTTAAGAGCGCCGACTGCTCTTGCAGAAGACCCAGGTTCAATCCCCAGCACCCACATGGTGGCTGAGAACCGTCTGTAATTCCAGTTCCAGGGGAATCCAACACCTTCTTCTGACCTCTGAGGCCTTGCACGACACAGGTGCACAAACCTACATGCAGACAGTACATTCATACACATACAAAAATAAATTTAAATTTTTTTTTAAATTTCAAAAAAGAAAGCTCATGCAAATCTTGTAATAAGTAAAGGGAATAAAATTTCTATTTGAGGGGGGGAATGTATACTTAACTACCTGAATTTAGATCTTATTTTATATTAGTCTAAAAATTAATTGCACAAACATTTGCTTAATATATGTATGTTCTGATATAGATGTCTCTATCTAAAGACATGCATATACAAATATTGTATAATAATAAATAATAAATACGCAGATAGATTGATATCCACATATGCACATCTGTGTGAATGCTGCTTTTTTCAAATGGTTCTGATTTTTTTAACTCTTCAGTGTGTAGACGATATATTCTATTCTATTTCCACTTAGAGTTGTTTGTTCTTATGGAGTTTAACACCATCTGTACTGATTAGCTTCAGATATCAACTTAATAACCCTGGATGAGAGAACCACAATTGGGAAGTTTTCTCTATCAGACAGACCTGCTGGCATGCCTGTTTGGCATTTTCTTGATTGTTGAGAGATGTGGAAAGCCTGGTCCACTTTGGGCAGTTCCACTCCTAGGCAGGTGGTCCTAGGTTATACAAGAAAGCATGCTGAGAAGAGGCCAGAACAGCAGGATGAGCAGTGCTCCTCTGTGCCCTGTGTGTTAGTTCCTACACTTCAAGGCTCCAGCCTCCAGTGCCTGTCCTGGCTTCCCTCCATGATGGACTGCGAGCTGAGATCCAAATAAAACCTTTTCTCTACAAGTTGGTTTTGATCAGTATTTTTCACAGGAATAGAAAGCTATCTAAGATACCATTCAAGTTGATCTATTTTCCTAAACATGGTAGGCGATATCAGCTACTAAACTACTGCTATTGAGATTTTGCCTTTCATTGTTAATTCCTGATGCAAATACATATACACATTTAAGATTATCTAGTTTTGATGGCTTCGAATCTCTCACAGACAGAGTTCTCCAGGGCTTCAAGACAGACTGGCAGGGAAGCAGCATCATATTAACATTCACCCCATCCTTTGCCACTTCTGACCTGCTTCATTGGTGGTAATGTGTAGCAAATAAAGCCCATATTCCCAAGACTTCTGTTGGATTTTCCTGAGTTAATGTATTAATGTATATAACAGAACATGCCCTGTGATGGGCACTAAAATTATTTTCCTGGTCCCTCACACCCTGGCAGATTATATTTCTTCAGCCTTTATTAGGTATCTTGAGCTACTCTACCAAAACGTTGTAGACTCTGGGACTTCAGAAACAAATATGGTTCTCACTGTTCTAGAGGATGGAACTCTGAGATCACAGTGAAAGTGTGGTCATCTCTGAGGAGGACTCTCTTCCTGACTCACATACAGCTAGCTCCCTTCCTGCTGGAGAGAGGGAGAAGGGAGGAAGCAGGAAAGAGAGAAAGTGATTTTTTAAGTGAGACAAATTAAGTTCAAGAGATCCACAGAGAGAAAGGTGGAATATGCCGTCTACTTGGCATTTCTTCTTATAAGAGCACTTATCCCATCCTTAGGCTTTACCCCATGATCTCATCTAAACCTTATTATCTTGAAAAAGCTCCATAATCATGTGGCAGTCACATTAGAATTTAGGTCTTCAACACACTGAATTTGGAGGACATATAATTAGGTGCACAGGAACCCCCATAATATTAACACACCACTCTTTTTATTTGGCCAATAAAGTATAAAACAGAAGACTTACCTCTCCAGTTCATGCCTCTGCTGTAGTGGCATGGATTGACAGGAGGGAGAAAATTAATGTATCCCTCAACCCTCACCAGTGAAGCTTCCTTATATAACAAAGTACGACGCACCCACAAGGCCACAAATGATTAGGTTTTAAAGAGTAAGAGACTCCAGAATGTGTGTCCCTAGATAAGATTCCTTTATTTAACCTCACCAACCGAAGGTCTCAAGGACCATTGCAGAAGAGGGAGTAGAAAGATTGAAAGGGCAAGGGCTGGTTCGTGAACACAGGGGAACAGAATTATAGGCCACCTGAAACTTGCACATGTGAACTTTGGGCAATGGTGGTATTGAACACAGGACCATGACAACTCAATTACAACTCAATTACATGACAACTCAATGACTAAGAGGGGAGGCCAGAAATGGGTGGTGGGCCAGCCATAACTGAGTGATATTGAAGACTTATTGTTACAGGGTGTGGGAGAATATACTTTACTTATGATTTTTAAATGGACTAACTAGACTGCAGTAGATGAATTTTCACTTAAGAAAATCTGGTTGCAAATGCTCGAGTGGGTAGGTCTTACCATGTATTACAGAGTACATGAGAAGTGCTGGGAGACTGGAGGAACACAGATTGGGGAGGGGGTCTAAACTTGATTGAGAACTGTGCTGCGAAACTACAAAAGCTCAATAAAAATAAAATAAAAAAACAACAATCACTACCAAAAGAAAAAAGGTAATGGACTCATGCTAGTGAGATGGTTCAGAGGTTAAGGCACTGGCTGCTCTTGCAGAGGATCCAGGTTTGATCCCCAGTGCATAAAAGGCAGCCAACGGGCTGGAGAGATGGCCTAGTGGTTAAGAGCGCCAACTGCTCTTGCAGAGGACCCGGGTTCGATCCCCAGCGCCCACATGGTGGCTGAGAACCGTCTGAAACTCCAATTCCAGGAGAACTCCAGTTCCAGGGGAATCCGACACCCTCTTCTGACCTCCGTGGCACTGTACAACACGGGTGCACAGACTTGCATGCAGACAGTACATTCACACACATACAGAAATAAATATAAATTAAAAAAAAATAAAAATAATAAAAGGCAGCTAACAACGCTTCTAACTCCAGTTCCAAAGGATCCAACAACACCTTCCTTTGACTTATGAAAACATTGCATGGCGCAGTTATACTTACACTTGCAGGCAATATACTCATATACATAAAATAAAATATTTTAAAAATATCAACCCCAGGATAACAATTAGGGTATGTCATGCAATAAGCTCAATTCTCTTATGTCAGTATACAGTGGCAAAGAGGAAATGTATATGAAATGTGCTGTTTAGCAGGGAAAGGAAGAGGCTCAAAACATTACAAGTATGGAAAGAAAATCTGTAATTAGTAAAGGGATCAAGGTCATTAAAGCAAAATCTGATCTGCACTGGTACTGTGTCCCAATGACAGTAGCTCATCCATCAAAGGCTCTACCCAATAAAATCCCAATTCGTTTGAAAGGAGAAAGCCTATAAGTAGAATTTCATGGAAGGGAGTCCCTGCATAAAAGTGAATTCTGAAGGAAGTTCATGTTCATGATCCATCTTGGTGACACACAGAGGCTGATGCAATTGTTGTCCAAGAGGACCAGAGGACATCTCAACACACAGGCAGAGCTTAGCAGTATTGTCCACATCGTACTGGCTTTATAGACATGATAGATTCAAGAACAAGGCTTATGTCAAGGTTTTAGAAGGCTGCTAAGATCAAGCAATTGAAAACCTGGCTGGATTGCTCAAGGGGGTGTGAGATCCCATTCTGTGTGTGAAGCTATGATGATAAAGCCAAAGTTGGAATAGAAAACGCAGGATGATAGAAATGGGACCTCCAAGAAGGAATCTGTGGACATGGAGCAGGGGCAGGAAAAGAAAATATATGCATACTACAGGCACCAGAGCTGGAGACGCAGGGTTTCCCAGGGCCTTCGAGCCCCAGATGCCTGTCACAGATCTGCAGGATTTTGTATATGCCCTGCAGGAATTTGATCCCACTTTGGTCCAATGTTTCCTCATTATTCCCCTATTCTTCCATGATGCAATGGGAATTTATACTCTTGTGCCATTGTATTATAGAGTTACATAACTTGTTTTATCATTACATAAGGGTTTATCATTAAGAAACTTCCTAAGTCTCAGAAGAGATTTTGCACTTACAGTTTTGTTTTTTCTTTATAAAGTCACTGGTGCTGTGGAATGTCATCTCCAAGCTGGTACTATTTGTTCCTCTGCTGCCAGCACTAACTCATTTGCACACTCAAAACACCATTTTTATTGCACAAGTGCCAGACCAGGCCCGTGGTATGTGGTATAATGGTCAGTTTCTTTCTATTTCAAAAACATTTTTTCATAAGTCCAGAGGAGAAAAAAAATATTGAGATGATCAAACATACAAAACCAGCACTACCCTCTTTCTCTTCAGAGACTCTGTAAAGGAGTCTTAGATGATTACAGCCAGCTCGTCTTCTCTGCAGCAGTGGGCACAGGGCATGGTTTGGTAGGATTTTGTTTTCTATGTGGTTGCCTGGATAGGTCCCAGGTCTTTGTGAGTCAATGTCTTTTCTATTTACTTTTGGTTCTTTTTAATTAAAGTGTGGTATCTTTGGTCTATGAACCTGCACAGACTATATTGTCCAAAACTCTACAATAGCTTAGAAGGAAAATTGGGGAGAAATGAGTTTTATTATATTTTTATTTGTTGGCTTAAAAATGACCTCTTTAGGGGCTGGAGAGATGCCCTAGTTGTTAAGAGAGCCAACTGCTCTTGCAGAGGGCCCGGGTTTGATCCCCAGCACCCACATGGCGGCTGAGAACCAGCTTTAACTCTAGCTCCAGAGGAATCTGATGCCCTCTTCTGACCTCCGCAGCATTGCACGACACGGGTGCACCAACCTACATGCAGACAGTACATTCATACACACGAAAAATAAATAAAATTTTAAAAATGACCTCTTTAACCTCCCTGCACTGTCAGTTTAAGAGATGTGAATCTCAATGTCGTCAAAAGTTATAACCTTCTCACACTTACTAAAAATAAAATTCTTTAGATGTTTGTTTCCATTCATAAAAGTTACCCCCAACTTAAAAAAAATGAAAATAGAAAACAAAAACAAAACAGAATCCATCTTCCTTCCCACTCACCTCCTAACATAGAGGTGGCCCTTTCTATCCTGACCGTGGTCACACAACCATTTCCAGGCCCATCAGCTTTGGTGTGAGGATCTGTGGTGTCACGCCATTGTTTAGGTCTTCCTCAAATTCCAGCAAGTGCCCCATGAAGTTGAGGTTGACGGAAATAATTGGTAGCTTGCCTTTGACAAATTTGTAAGGGTCAGTTCCAGGGAATCTGGCGCCCTCTTTTGGCCTCTGAATAACCTGTATTCACTCATGTGCACATACACATAATTAAAAGTAAAATAAATCTTTAAAACAAAAACCAACAAAAATACCAAGTAAGAAAAGAAAAGAAAAAGAATTCTTAAAAGTGTTAGGAATTGTAATTTTCAGTAATTTATGCTATTGGGTTTTCAAGTAACAAATCAGAGTACTTGAACAAGCTGAGCCCCATAATGAAAACAGACAGCTCAAAAGAAGGATCTGAATTCAGATCTTGCTGATATGAAATGCTGGAAAACTTATTAAAAAGATTTCAGTGATCAACTTTCTCATCTTTTAGGAGTTATGTGGTCCATCTACATTCTACATCCAGCTTATTAATGATGTGAAAAAAGTTTTAAAACTGTATACTTTCTTTGAATTTCTCAATCCACAAATTTACTTCTTGTTATTTATGATGTCATAATGCCTAGCAGTCTTCAGCTGCTGAGAAGCACACTCCCTTTGATGTAGGTGTATGCTACTTCTTCCCAGCCCAGAATGATGAAGCTGCGGATTAACTATTCACAAATTAATATATGGAAATTTCAACTTTGTCAAAAAATTTCAACTCTTGTTGATAATAACAATTAAAATCCAATCAGAGAAAAATAGTTCATCTCTGCACACCTGCAAAAACTGGCACTTAATTGAAAAACGAATGTGTTACTATTTGGGAAATGAATGAACAAAATTTAGTTTTCGTGATTAAAAAATTTCCTTCAGCTATTTGCTTGTTTATACAGTTTCCAAAGTTCTCAAACCCTCCAGCAGCTTAATCCCAGCAAGTTTGCTTTGATTAACTACTTTATAAAAGTTGCTTTCTTTTAAAAGACAGACAAAGGCCACTGTTTTTCCTTCCACTCTAATGATTTTCTTCTGACACAGACACTCAATTAACTATAGACCAAAGAAAAACAATACAACTAACAATCATAATGAACGTGTATGCAGGTCTCTCTCACTTGTAAAGAACTTCCTACATAAAACATTATTTACCCATTATTAGTGTGTCAAGATCTTATTTATGCTATTTAAACAAAGTCTAAAAGGAACCTGCTGGGATATGTAATATTGGGAATAGAGAAACTAGACAGATAGTTTAGCAGTTTAGAGCACTGGCTGCTCTTGCAGAGACTGGGATTTGAAACCCGGTAACCACATGTCAGTTAACAACCATCCATTCAGGGGATCCCACGCCCTCTTCTGACCTCCAAAGGCATCACACAGCATGGGTGTACATGCAGGCAATATACTCACACAAATAAAATAAAAATAAAAAGGAGTGGGAATAGAACATTGTGTGGCTCCATTCCTGTGGAGATGTGAACAAATGTCTGCTCATCTCAAATAGGGAATCAATGACAAACGGAATCAATGACGACCAAAGTGAGGAGAGCACCAAAATCCAAGGAGAACCAATGGATTTTTTTACTTACAGGATCAGTAAAAACTCAGACAGCAGCATACTAAAGCCCTCCCCAGCCTGGAAAGCAGCTGGAAAGGAGCACACTGCCCAATCTGCAGCCAGCTCAGCAGACTGGACAGTGTCCTTTACAGGTAGCTCAGCTGGTCTGAGCCTCTTCCAGGCAATTTCAAGTGGTTTTAATTTTCTTTCTAGGCAGCTTGATCTTTGTTTTTCTAGGTGGCTTGGCTGGTCCAGCCTCTTCCAGGTAGCTCAGCTTTTCTCTGCTTCTAGGTATCTCTACTGATCTGAGAGTCTTCCAACAGTTCTTAGGGCTTAGGGAGGGAGGGGCCTACTGAACTTCATCAGTTGCAGGGACTTCCTGAATCTACTATGTCCTTTACTTTCTGAGCTTAATGAGCTTCCTTACAGGATGAAATGTTTCACCTCCCCTCAAAACATCCTATTGTTGGGGGCTGATGGGATGGCTCAGTCTTAAGAAAACTGGCTGGAGAGATGGCCTAGCGGTTAAGAGTGCTGACCGCTCTTGCAGAGGACCCGGGTTCGATCCCCAGCACCCACATGGCGGCCGAGAACCGTCTGAAACTCCAATTCCAGGAGAACCCCAGTTCCAGGGGAATCCGACATCCTCTTCTGACCTCCGAGGCATTGCACGACACGGGTGCACAAACTTGCATGCAGACAGCACATTCGTACACATACAGAAATAAATAAAAATTAAAACAACAACAACAACAACAACAAAAAAAACTGGCTATTCTTGTAGAGGACTGGGTTTGTTTCCCAGCACCCACAGGGCAACTAAAAACTGTTTGTAACTCCAGTTACAGGGGTTCTGATGCCTTCTTCTGACCTCTCAAGGCATTGCAAAACGTGGGTGTATTTACACCTATGCAGGCAATACATTCGTACACATAAAAAATAATAAAATATTAAAAGAATCATCTTGTTTACCCTCCTCTAGAGCATTTATTGTTTACTTTCTCTTTAGACATATTGTTTATCTTCCTTCAGATGTTTTATTGTTTACCTTCCTTTAGACATCCAGTATTTTTACACAACTTACCTCTAAGATCTCTAAGATCTCATCTTGGAGGGAGATTGGTATGCAACATGTATTTGTGTGTGTGTGTGTGTGTGTGTGTGTGTGTGTGTATGCACTGGCCTGTGAAGTGTATGCTCACTTGTGAAGGTCATGGGTTAAGTTTAGTTATTTTCTATTGTTTTACACCTTGTTTTTCAAAGCCAATTTATTTTATTTTATTTATTTTTGTATGTGTATGAATGTACTGTCTGCATGCAGGTCTGTGCACCCGTGTCATGCAATGCCGCGGAGGTCAGAAGAGGGTGTCGGATTCCCCTGGAACTGGAGTTCTCCTGGAATTGGAGTTTCAGACGGCTCTCGGCCTCCATGTGGGTACTGGGATCGAACCCGGGTCCTCTGTAAGAGTGGTCGGTGCTCTTAACTACCAGGCCATCTCTCCAGCCCCTCCACCTTGTTTTTCAAGACAGGGGAGTTCTCATGGAACCTGAAGCTTGAAATGTCGACTTGACAGGCTGGCTCAAGACCCCCTGTTATGGGCCTGTCTCTGTCCTCCAGTATTGTTAATTCAGATGTGTGCTACCATGCCTGGTTTTTAATACCATACTGAGGATCTGAACTCAGCTCCTCCTGTGTCCAAAGCAGACACTTTTAGTCCTGATCCATCTTCCCAGCCCAGGAATAGGGTCTTATATCCAGGTTTCTGAATCTAATCTTTCCTTTTGTTTGTTTGCTTGTTTGTTTCCTGAGCATCATAGTGCCATATAAAATAATTTTGGATTCAAACCTTCTATTGCTCACCTCTAACTATATTTTTTCCATGTTTGTACTTCAGCATGGTTTGGAAAAAAGAACCTTACCTAATTATTCTCACAAAGAACTATCAACATATCTTGGAAGGCAGAAAGCCTGTCTTGCTGCATTTGTGTCTATCTGAAATCCCCTTACTGACGGCCATTTATAACTGATCAGAGACCTGCGATTTTTCCCCTGGTTACACCCGGCTGACTGCTGTTTGATAGCTTTTCTGCCTAACCCTTTCAAAACCTGTTTATGTGCAAAATCGTCAAATATAGTTGCCTTCTGAATGAATTACACTTTTGACTTTGTTTTGGTCAGTTTGCAAATGCCTTTCTAGAACTATAATCTTCTCTGTGTAATTTATGTCGGAAAAGATTATATCTTATTTTGCATGCTAGGATTTCTTTAAAATTATTTATTATTCATGTTACATCTTAAACTGGTGCTGGTCTATGCAGATTTTAAATGTGTTTGTCATATACCATTAGTCACTGTGTGAAATCTCTCAGTAATAGTTAGCCCTTGAATTTTCTGCAGCTAAGGAGAATTTAACACTGATTGATGGCAGATCACTTAGCTGGTTGGCAGACTTTCCAATTTACGGTGGGGAAATTGCTCTTTTCTTTTTGTTCCTTCCTTCTGCTGCTTGTATTGAGCACTAAGACAAGTCCCAGACTGCACACGAGAAGCATCGATGGGTTGCCAATATGACATGTCTTTTTTACAATTATGATTTTATCAGTTTCTCACACTGTACATGGAATGTCAAGTATACTGGGTAACATTATTCCATTATTGCAGGCAGCCTATTTGTGTATCTTTTCTCTTCTAGCGCCCCATATACACTGCATAGCCTGTCACCTTCTGCATAATAAACTGGCCCTGAGCCAGGAAAGAAGACAAGTTTGTGGTTTGCTCAGAAGTTCTGGTATTTTGCTTTGGGGTTGCCAACCAGATCCAGAATCAGTTCTACCTTTTCCTGTTCCATGTGTGATGAAGAAAACCAGCTCTGCATCATGTTCTACTTCGTATATTCCTTAGAAAACATAGGCTGCAAGTAACACAAAGTGCACCTTGAGTGGCTGAAACAAATGGTTGATTATTATTCTCACATAATAAAAAGGCCAGGGTAGGTGGTTTCTGTCACTGGTCCTGACACTGTTGGACATGTTCAGTGACACTGGCTTTCTATGCCCCATTTAAAAACTGCTGTTGTTCTTCCAGATACAACATGGCTATTGTGCCTAATTATCATGCTCAGAAATGGAGGGGTTTTTAAAAGGCAAATCTAAGATTTTTTTAAATTATTTTTATTTGTGTGCTTCTGTGTGTGTTTCTTTACATATGCCATGGGTTTGCAGTTCCCCTGAGAAGCATCAGCTCTCCTAGAACTACAGTATAGCTGGCTGTGAGCTACCCGGATGTGGGTGCTGGAGACTAAATTTAAATCTTTTAGAAAGAGCATCAAGTATTCTTAATCACTGAGTGCTGAGCAATCTCCTCAGCCCCAGCAAAGCCTGTCTCCTCCACTTCCCTCCCCTCCCTTCCCCTCTCTTTCTCTCCTCTCCCCTCCCCTCTACTCTACCCCTTCCCTTCCCCCACCTTCCCCTCTTCCTCCTCTTTCTTTTTGAGAGACTCCAGTATCATACACAGGTTGTCCTCCTTGATTTAGCCAAGGATGACCTTGAATTTCTGGTTCTCCTGTCCTCATATCCCAAGTACTGAGATTACAGGCGTGAGCTACCATGCCCCCATTATGAGGTCTTGAGGATGTAACCTAAGGCTTCTTTTTACCCGTGAGCTACATCACAATTCCCCAAACTATGTTTCTAAAGAGGTTTTGTCTCTATCTTCTGGAAGTGTAATGAAAACTCTCCTAAGAAAACTTTCCCCAATGCATCATTGTAGGAAACCCATGCATCCACAAATGGCATTCCTCCTAAATTCCTACCTCCTTTGATCTAGAATGCTGTCTACTAAACATCTCATATTTCACATGCTGTAAAACTGAGCCTTCACTTTTTTTACTAAACCCAATAAATGCTGTTGGTTAGGTCAATACATGGAAGTATATAAAAGTGTTCAGGTTTGTTGCAGAATTTAAAACTTGTTGATTCTAAGAATGAGGACTTGTGGTATAGCTCAACCAGTAAAAAGAAGCCCTAGGTTTGATCCCCAAGACCTCATAAAATGGGGATGCTAGCTCATGGCTGTAATATCAGTACGTGGGAGATAGAGGAAGGAAGACCAGAAATTCAAGGTCCTCCTTGGATAAATGGAGGACAGCTTGTGTATGATACTGGGGTCTCTTTCTCAAAAAGGAGGAGGAAGAGGGGAAGTGGGGGAGGCAAAGGCCTAGTCATTTGCCTTTAACGTTAGCATGCTTCTCTAAAAGTACTTTATAAGATAGTTAAAAAGACCACTTCCTGTTCTGTTTCTGTGAGTAGATACATAATGTATGTGTTTTCATGTTTGGGTTTGGGCACACATGAGTCATAGAGCACACATGGAAGAGGACAGCCTCAGGTGTGTATCCTCGTCTCCTGCCTTGTTTGACACAGGGTCACTTGTTTGCGGCTGTCTACAGTAGGCTAGCTGGCCTGCCAGCTTCTAGGCATCCTCCTGTTTCTACCTCCCACTTTACCATGTGAGTGCTGGGATTATAGACAAGTCTTAGTTTTGTCCTGCCTTTCTTGTAGGTTCTAGGGATTCAAATCAGGTCATCACGCTGGCTCATAAGTGCTTACCCACCTAGCTATCTGTCTCACCCTGCTTCCTGTTCTTAACATAGAATAACTAGTAGTAATGTAATAACAATCTGAAAAAATTATTATAACTAACTTATAATTTCTCATTACAGGCACTTGTGCTAAATTATACACTAGCTTCCATACAAAATATATGAGATTGATATTACCTTTACCATTCAGACAAGGTAGCTAAGGCAGAGGTAACACTCTTCAGTAGCTCAAAGCACATGCTATCTCCAAAATCTATTCCTTATCTAGGTGTCACCCATCTGCTGTGTTCTGTCACAGAACCAGATGGTTCAAAAGAGTATCACCAGTTTCCTTTCATGTTTCCCTTAGGTAGGGTGGGGAAAGGATTCAGGGATCTGCCTGTACAACTGTGTTTTTTATCTTTCCTTTTACCCACAGTTTAAATCCTTATGCTCAGAGTGTTCAGGACATGGGAATATTTTCTGCAAACAGAAAATTCAGGAGCACTTTTGCAAACCCCAAATGTCAAGCTTTACAAAGAATGCCACTGTGTAGCACAGGATACTGCGTCCATTACCAAATTTTACACAATTGATATTGTTGTCATTTGAGTCTATGACATTTTTCTCCACTTCTAATCCTTTCAAACCCATCCTTTCCTGTTGGGGCTCCAAGATTAGTGCAATTGCCTTAGTATCAAAGTATACACAGACATTACTGGGATCCCTTCCTAGTGAGGACTTGGCACCTACCTGAGAGCTTAGTGATTGCCTTGAGCTTTTTCCAGCAGCCACTCTGACATGAAGGACGTCTCTGGTTAGGCAAGACTCCCATTGTTCTTAAATTTTTTTTTAATTTTTAGAAAATTTTTTATTATTTATTTTTATGTGTATGAATGTACTGTCTGCATGTAGGTTTGTGCACCCATGTCGTGCAATGCAGTGAAGGCAGAAGAGGGTGTCAGATTTCCCTGGAACTGGAGTTAAAGACGGTTCTCAGCCACCATATGGGTGCTGGAGATAGAACCCAGGTCCTCTGCAAGAGCAGTCGTGCTCTTAACCACTAGGCTATCTCCCCAGCCCCCGTTCTTAACTTTTAAGTAAGGGAAAACATAACTTTTGTATGAGTGGAATTTAATGAATTCCTTTTACTCTAGATCTTATCAGAGGAGAACTCTTTAAGTCAAATAAACATTGCTTGAATGTTTCTTGAATGATGCCCATAATGTGTGTTTTTATTTAACTTAGTCATCGAATAAATATTTAATGACAACTAAGTATATGTTTACTACTTGAGTTGGTGTCAAGGATAAGTCAGCAATTTTAACTGATGAAAATTACTGTCTTCTTGGTCATATATCTCTCATTTCTCATTCAAGTTAACTGTCTCACTGAAATAATTGTATCATGTCAACATCTTAAATGGCTCTTCTCTGTTAAGTATTTTTGCTCTTTTGTGTGCCTTTCTGAGAATGCCTCTTTGTAGTGGTATGTTAAAACTAACTAACTCATATAAACTTGAGAAAGTTAACTGTGACATTTGGGGGAACTTTGCAAACCAATGGTTAAGTTTGGCCATGATTTAAAAGCAGTCGCATATATTTAGAATTAATTAACATATTGAAAAGCTAATACTAAAAGTCTCTTCCTAATTATTTTACTCTATTCTGTGTTCTGGGTTTTACTTCTGCACGTCGTATGAGAAGAGTAGACATGTTATATAATGATGCACTGTTTCTCAGCTCCACGGTCAGTGACAGGGCATTAAAATCCAACACTGTGGCAGATGCACCCCCTTGAAAGCCAGCAAATGCTGTGATCATGGCCTTTTGGTATCCTAGGGAGTCAGTTGTTAAACATTTGCCAGCACAGCATTGGTCCCTCCTACTGTGACCCTTTGCTTGATTAATTTCTGCAGCATTTATTTTTGATATAACATATTCATTGGTCCTTTCACTCTGCATTTGCTCAGTGTTCATTGAAAACTAGGTACTGAATTCGAAGCTAAGGACTCAGAAATGAGGACAGCATTGTCATTGACCTGGGGTCATTAGAATCTGAGCCAGATATATGCACAAATAATTGTGCTGTAAAGTAATAGATATTAGAACCAGTAGCAAGTGGTTGATAAAGGCAGTGAAAACAATGGCAGTAATTAATACTGCTTGAGTCACAGGGTTTCCTACTGGAAAGGAAAATTGTTTTAAAAAAATCCAAAGCCTGAATAGCCGAGTGAGTCTGCATACTCTAATTTCTAAAGACACATACTCAGCAACAGAGGAGAAGGAGATTGCAGAATTCATCCATTAGGCAACCCAAAAAGTTATCATTTTATCATCTTTTCATCCTGAGAGCTAACACAATTCTTGTAATGGTGTAAAAGTTACTTGGAGCATAAATATTTGCTGAATGAAAGCTAAGCAATTTGTAATCGGCTTTTATGAGAACAGAGAGACATTGTTCTGCTTGATATTTTGACTGTGTGTCATATGAGGTTATTTCACCTGTAAAATGAGGATATGTTTCCTCATGGCAAAGACCAGGCTTAAAATATTTGTTAAACACATTTTCTTTAACTTCTCTGGTGACAGAAAATGTAAATGTTCCCTCGACTTCACTTCCCGTGAGAGTAATTTTTCACAGCAGTTTCAGCAAAGCTGGTGCTACGGTTTGGATGTGGTTTGAGTGTGTGCTTTAAGGGTTCCTGTTCCTGAAGTGTAAAAGCGTGGTCACCAGTGTGGCAGTGACATATAATGGAACTTTAGGGGAAGAGCCTGGCAGAAAGTTCTAGAGAGGGTTGATAGAAAAGAGAAAGTCTGGCCTTCTTTGTTTGCTGTGACTTTGTGTCTTGCCATTTGATCTGCTGCATGTGATACCATTCATTATTATTTAATGCAGCCCAGGGAGGCTTTAGTGGAGCGAAGCAGATAGCAGTTTCATGCTCATGAACTCCCATGTATGAGTAAAATGAACCTCCTTTCTTATGAGGGATCTAGTCACAGGCATTTTGTCTTAGCAATGGAAACCAGATTAATACAGACATATTTCTGCTACTAAGACTAGAAACGTGGCCACAAGGTGATGTATGCCTACATACACAAAGACTTAGAGAAGCTTTTTTCTTCATCCCGCCATTTAGAAAAAACGTTGATAACATATTCCACCCAAAGAGGGAGCCTGAATCAGCACAGAATTCATGACTGCAGGGATGTACTAAACAGACTTGAAGAGATCACATGGTAGTAGTTGAGCTTGAAACTCAGTTATTAACAGAGTCAAAGGAAGAACAGGGAGACTAAAGCAAGCTGGCCAGCAATGGGAATTCTGAAAAGGAGAGAATCCAGAAGACTGAATTAGTATCATTCAACACCAGATAAACTCCAGCATGGACCGAGGGAGTGTTCAGTCTTGGTCCGCAAGCATTAGCAATTGTCAGGGTATTCGTGCTGCATAGCTAGATAAAAGAGGCTATCCAAGTTTCCCAGATGAAAACTCTGTGCTCTGAACCATGTTCACCATGCATCCATCAAAGTATCACATGGCCAAGGAACTAGTCTATCTTCCAGTGAGGAAACAGCCAGCTTCACCAGGATTTAATTAAACTCATACTAAATGTCAGATATTTTGTAGAACGATGTCGTATTCTCTGTGTTTAAGGCTATTGCAATGGACAGTTACATTTCTCACTGTGCATGAATAAACTGAGCTGAATTTATCCATTAGTGGTGAGCCCGAAGGCTGTAGGCCACCTCCCCATCCTCCTTCCCATACCTCCATCTACATTAGTGTTTTGAGTTGACAAAAGTGTTGCTGACCATTCTGGACCAGCTGGGCCTCTGAGCTCCAGCAAGAAACACAATTCCAGAGAAGATTTTAGGATCCCAGCCATATGCCGTCCTCCTCTGGGCCAAAGAGAACTTTGGGGGGTGTTTTAGCCTTTTTATGTATTGGAGATTGGATATATCAGTGTGGTACATTAAAATGAAAAATCTGTTGACTTCAGGATAGTTCTTGACATAGAGATTCAGAATAAGTCTAAATATATGGAATGTTATCTTGATTCTTCTTTACTATTTGCTTACGTTTTTTCAAAGTAGGTTTTGAAAAAAAATTATAAATACTTAGCACAGTGTTCCTACATTATCAGGCACCTCTGTAATTATTTCTTTTTAGAATTTTCTGCCCAACACTTACCTCATTGACTCTTATTGTTCTTATTTCTGACACCCTTGACTGAGCTTTATCTCCAACATGCTTTATTTTCTACATAACAGTTATGTAACACAATGCCAGATATTGAAAGTTATTTGTATTATTTCTCTCAGAGAGTAAGTTTTCTGAGGACAGGGGTTTTGTTTCTTTTCTATATCCAACTTCATTGTGTGCTATTACATATGAGAACCATCTTTGATTTACTAAAGTCTATGTAAATGTACATGAACTCAAGATTCTAACTTCCTTCTTTTTGTAAAATTTCTACCAAAATTAATATAAGAAATTGTGTTTTTCTTCTCAGAAAGCTGCTGAAATACAGTGATAAGTCAGAATAATAAGTCAGAGTGCTCGAATTTAATTTGACCCTATGTTCCTTTAGTGGTCTTGAACACTCTGTTTCACAAATCCTGCTTATGTCTGGGAGCACCATTTGGGTCTTGTTGTTATTTTTGTGTTTGTGGTTTTTTTGAATTTGTTTGTTTTTGGTTTCTGGAATTCCTTTTTTCTCATTTATGAAAGGAATAATATCTTTTCCCTTTGCTCCGTAGATTCATTGTGAAAATCAAATGAGACAGTACGTGTGAAACATTTGGGAATTTGTAATAGAAATGTTACAGAGATATTATTAGTATTCTTTTGTGCTGTTTTCTAGTTTTTTAAAATTTTATTTTTATCATTATTTATTATTACTATTGTTGTGTGTGCCCACATGAACATGTGTGCTACGTATGCATGCTACAAGAGACAACAAATAGGTTCTCTCCTATTGCTGTTTAAAAATTTTATTTTTACTTTATATTTATGAGGGCTTTGCATGCATGTATATAAGTGTACTCGTGTGTAGAGCAACCTCTGAGGTCAGAAGACACAGACTTCCTGGAACTAGAGTAATGGACAGTTGTTAGTCACCGTGTGGATGCTGGGAACTGAACCCGAGATCTCTGAAAGAGCAGCCAGTGCATATATATATATATATATATATATATAGTAATATATATAATTTATTTTATTTTATTTCTGTATGTGTATGAAAATACTGTCTGCATGCAGGTTTGTGCACCCATGTCGTGCAATGCTGCAGAGGTCAGAAGAAGGTGTCAGATTCCCATGGAACTGGAGTTCTCCTGGAATTGGAGTTTCAGATGGTTCTTGGCCACCCTGTGGGTGCTGGGGATCGAACCTGTGTCCTCTGTTAGAGTAGTTGGCATTCTCAACTGCTAGGGCATCTCTCCAGCCCTGAGCAGCCACTGCTTTTAACTGCTGAGGCATCTTTTTCTTTTTTTACTTCTTTATTTTTTTTCATTTTTAACAAAAATAAGTGATAATTTATGAGTACAAGCATCCTTCGTGTTAAAAACCATTTTTGCAAGCAGTTGTGCCCAAACCACACAGCTCAAGGTACCCAACATCCATCTGGAGGGGCTTGTATGTACAATCAAGTTGATCAAATGAGTGTCCAGTCTGATATTGCTGTAGTTTCACCCATTCACCCAATCACTAGCCCTTACATTTTACCATGCCCCCTCTTCTGCTGATTGTTCACCTAAGCTTAGAAAAGGGGCACAGGTGGACAAGAAGCAAAACAGTTACTTTCTCTGGAACTGTCGTTTTGGACTCTGGTCACTCTGAGCTGTTTTCTTCATGGGCTGACAGTTTGCCAGGAATACACTTTCAATCCTACTAATAAAGCCCCGCAATTAGATATATAGGTATTTAAACAGTACTAATTGTTATGGTAGGTTACTTTGTATAGACACAGATGTTTGGATGGTATGTTAATCCATGAATTATGTTTTTTCTGTAAAACATGACAGGGTCTTTCTGTGGCTTATAACATCTCCTAACCATTAGAAGATGTAAGCTTGTGGCATCAGCCGTGGGTTATTCCTCCAAGGAGAGAGCCAATAGCCAATTAGATTTGGGATATACAGACATATGGCTGCCACTGCTGCACAGTATTTCCAGGCAGGTGAGGTGTAGCTGGTGCTGACGGAGGAGTCTTGCTTGATTCATGGAGACCCATATTTGCTTTATTGGTTTAGTGGCCTTTGGTAACACTCTCTGGTATTCCAGAGACCATCTGTACACTTGCAAATGTGGTCTCTATACATCTTTCCCATGTTTACATCAGATCTTCGACAGCAGGGCCTCATCACCTCTCTTCTTGCAGGTATCCCAGTTTACAGGCAAGAAGCCTTTACCTTTTGTGGGGGCTTGGATCCCCTGGCCAACATCTCCTTGGTAGAATAATCCATTGTTGATATCAGAGCTCTCCTGTATTAATATATTTTGCTTAAATGCACAGCTTAAGGAAACTTTAGTATTATATTTGGTTCTGTATAGAGAATAATCCTTTTCACAGTTCCTATGTCTATTAGTCATAGTTCCTACATCTATTAGTCATAGTTCCTATGTCTATTAGAAGGCAGTTTTACTAGTTTTACAAGAGATTACCTCTAAAACACTTGGCTCCAATTTACAGTTAGAGAACGACCTTATCATCATCATATTCCTTCTTGTTCTATGAAGGGGAGGTAAGAAAGTCTCTCATATTAAAACTTTGTGGCACCTAGAAGGTAAGTTTTGTTAGGATTCATTGTAAACAGTTGTTACAAGTAGGATCCACAGAGGGGTTTGATGCCTGTAGCAGTCTGAGGCTTTTCTTCCTTTCAATGTTCAGATGGGCCACCCTTTCTGCTGGCACTTCCTGGTACATCCTACACAATGCAAAGCTGTATCTTTTCTTTCTCAGCTGTTAAGTTGGTGACATTTTGACATGTGGGAACATACAAATCTTTTCCCGTGGTTAGTTTTAAGATTTAAATTGCAAAGTTTTTGACAAAAAGGTTTCATATATATCTTTATCCCCCCTTTTTAATTTAGGCTTTTATTTTTTGACCCATGAGTCTCAAAAAGGCAGTTGTAGTACATGTACCTCTAGGCAGGAATCAAGGCACAGATTTCATCAAATTCACCCAAGCTGTTTTGGGTGACTGTATGTGGTTATCTTGAGAAGCAAACTTAATTCCTCAGGCTAAATCATCCTACAGGTAAAAGAGAATGTTACAAGATGATACTGTACAACAGAAAAATTATAGAGAACATTCATATGCGCCAATCCCAAAGTTGCTGTTATATACATTTTAAGAAAAACAAATATGGACAACAACAATTTATATTTCCAATTAACTCAGATGCATTGCCGTTTTTATCAAAACCTTTAAACCAATGTTGTTTAATATACACCTATTGACTTTTACTAAGTCCTAAAACACCATGTAACCTGTAGACAGAGTTTGGGCAAAATTGGATACTTGTTGAACTCACATCAATTAAATATACATTAATCGAATATAGACCCGTGTCCCTCTTCTGCCCCTCCCACCCCTCCCGATTCACCATTTCAGTCAGTTTTCTGATGCAGTCTTTCTGTTGTTGTTCTTTTAATGTGTATCCCTCTCCACAAGAAATATTTATAACTGGGTTATAGGTGCTATCCCCGCTCCAACAGATTAAGGGATACCGATTCGTCAGTTGTTTTTTTCTCGGAACTGTGTTACTTAACTTAATAAATTTTCTAGCTCCGTCTGTTTACCTGCAAAGTTCATGATGCTGTCTTTCTTTACTGCCGCATAGAACTCCGTTGTGTACATGTACCTCATTTTCTCTATCCACTCGTCAGTTGAGGGGCACCTGGGCTGGTTCCAGCTTTTTGCTATTGTGAGCAGAGCTGCAATAAATATAGCTGTGCATATATCTCTGCAGTAAGATGTGTCTTGTAGGTATACCCAGGAGTGGTATGACTGGGTCAAATGGCAGGCTCATTTTGAGTCTTCTAAGGGTTCTCCACACTGCTTTCCATAGTGGCTGTACAAGTTTACATTTCCACCAGCAATGGATGAGTGTTCCCCTTTCCCCACAACCTCTCCAGCACTTGATATCGTTCGTTTCCTTGATCCTGGTCTTATTGGAGTGGGATGATATCTTAGAGTGGTCTTAATTTGCATTTCCCTAATTATTAATGACGTTGAACAGTTTTTTAGATGTTTCTCAGCCATCTCTAATTCCTCCTCTGTGAAGTCTCTATTCAGTTCTTTGCTCTATCTTTTGAGTGATTCATTTGTTTTCTTTCTTCTTTGTTTTTTGGGTAGCTTGTATACTCTGGAAATTAATGCTTTGTCAGATGTATCTGCAGTGAAGGTTTCCTCCCATTCTGTGGGTTTTCTCTTCCTTTATTGTTTCTTTTGATGTACAGAAGCTTTTGTGTTTAATGAGGTCCCATTTGTCAATTGTCGATCTTATTTCTTGTGCAGCTGCTGTCTGATTTAGGAAGTCTTTTCCTATGCTTATGTCTTGTAGTCTGCTGCCAAGTTTTTCATCTATCACCTCCAGAGTTTTGGGTTTCATGTTGAGGTCTTTGATCCATCTGGAATTGACTTTTGTAAAGGGCTAGAGGTAGGGATTTAATTTCATTCTTCTACAGGTGGTGATCTAGTTTTGCCAACACCACTTGCTGAAGATGCTGTCTTTCCTCCATTGTGTCTTCTTGGCCCCCTTGTCAATTATGAGGTGGCTGAAATTGTATGTGCTCAGGTTTGGAGCTTCAGTTTTATTCCATTGGTCAACTGGTCTGTTTTTGTGCCAGTACAAGGCTGTTTGTATGACTATAGTCCTGTAGTATAGTTTGATGTATGGTATAGAGATCCCCCCTGTATTGTTCTTTTCGCTCAGGGTTGCTTTGGCTATTCGGGTCTTTTGTTTTTCCAAATGAAATTGAGGATTTTTTTTTCCAATCCTGTGAAGAAGCTCTTGGGGATTTTGATTGGGATCGCATTAAATCTGTACATGAGTTTGGGTAGAATGGACATTTTTACAATATTTATTTTCCCAATCAATGAGCATGAGATGTTTGTCTATCTTCTGATGTCTTCCTCAATTTCCTTCTTCAGGGGTTTAAAATTTTTGTTGCAGAGTTCCCTGGTGTCTTTGGTTAGGTTTGTTCCTAGGAATTTTATTGTTTTTGAGGCTATTGTGAGTGGGAAGATCCTCCTTTCAACTTTTATGCGTTTTCTGGGGTCTCAGGTCATTTTAAACTAAACAAGACTAACCACTTTCATTTGACAGCCAACATTTGTCCATAGAATAAATATATATTCATTATATATATTTATTACATAATGCATATTATATTTATATATATATTATTGCTTCTTTACAATACATTTCTTATCTTTATATTGTTTGTATTTCCTGTGTTATTTTCCAACCTGAGATGCACATATAATGCCATAAGGACTAAATGAAGTGAGCTGATCGCAAGCTTGAGATGTGTCCTTGTGTGAAACAACATTTTTACTTCCCTAAGTGGAAAATTATTTTCCAGCTTCAGGGAATTCCTACCAGGTGTTTATTATGACTTCGAAAGAGTTCCAAGCCTTGAGACAAGGGATGCAAATTGAAGTATTTATGTCACTGTTTTGTGGGGTATCCCACAGAGAAATGAAAATGTGTTTGTGAACTCTGAACATAGGTGGGCATTTTTGAAGCCTCTACATCTGACAGAATGATTTCCAACTAAGAGGACGGTATTGTTTATTATAACTTTGAGTGGCAGCCTAATATATTAAATCAGTTGAGAAGATTGTAAAATGCATTAGCATTAGCAATTTAATACCTTCAACAAATTTAACTGTCACTCAGAAACGTATCTACCCTTGTTGTGAAACAAAGCAAAATAAAACAAAATACCCCGAATGAGACTCTTTTCCTGATGGACAGTAAGTTTCAAGCAGACAAAAGCTTTTTCATGTACAGAGCTACAGAGAGGAATGATACAGTGCATTTACAAAAATGAAATGGCTCAGAATTAATAGAGGCATTTGGTTATGGCTGGACTATTTGAAGCCTTTTTTAAAAAAATGTCTTGACAACATGATGAACTGGGCACCACCTACCAGCTGGGGATCTTTGCTCATGAAAATGAATGCAAGATGTCTCCATTAGAAAAGGAGCCTCCTGTATCCATAGCCACCTGTCAATATTGTACATCTTTCATTAGGATGGATAATAAGGAAATATTTTTAATAGCATGGTAAATGTTATTGCTCCACTGATAATTGGAAAAAGTAGAAGGTGGGGCTGCATATAAGATGAAATAATAACAATACTAATAAATTATTATTGAAATCCTATAAGAAATGAATCACCCTAAGTGAGCTGTATTTGGCAGTAATCAAAATTAGCACTCTATTCTATATTAATTCACTGAAAAGTTTCAAACACATTTGTGAGGTAGTGGATTTTTAGGTTGAGGAATCAAAATCCAGAGAGTGAAAGCAACTTGCTTAATAACCCCCAGTTCACAAATGACTGAGCCAGGTTTTGACATAAAGTTTATTAATTTTATTAATGGTGAACTTGCTGGCACATTTCCTGGTTAATACCTCTTATACATGTCAAGAGTTTTTATATGTATTAGAGACATTAATCTTCACCAGGACACTTTACTCAAGAAACATGTTCCTCAATATACAAATGAGCCAACAAATTCTCCCAGAACCCACAATACTCTAATCATATCATCTTTCAACAATAAGACTGGATTCTTTTAACATCAGGATGAATCCTTTTTATTAATGGTAGCATGTCAAAACTTTAATCATAGAGAAAATGTATGGATATGTAGATATACAGACAGAATTTGCTCAGAAGTTTGTCAGTCGTGTGTGTGTGTGTGTGTGTGTGTGTGTGTGTGTGTGTATGGGTGTGTGTGTGTGTATAATGAGCTGCTTACTAAAGGGTAATTGTGAATAGGAAAAAGGGGAGTTCTTTCTTATGCCTATGGTCAACAATTGTGGCATTTTGTTTTACTTTTCTTGTTATTCCTTCTAATTCTTCCCCTTGATATTGTGGAATTTAATGTTGCATTCCCCCCCTGCTGTCTTCCAAGTATGAGGAACCTCTGGTATCTTGTGTACCAAAAATTAATACATATCAGTCACATTATTTTAAATTGAAAAGAGCCACAAGACTTTCTATTTGAGCCTAGTTGAGTGATCTTTTTCTCACTAATACGTAGTTTACATATGAGCTCAATATCTCACAATATAAATTTAAACTATATACCTATTGAGTTAACACATTCAAATTTCCAAGTATAGTATCTGTTGTGTACTAGGCAATTACTACATTTTAATTTCCTCCTTACCCAATTCTAAAAAGAGCTTTGTCCTCAAAATCCTAGAAGCCTTATGGAAATCTCTTCTCTATAGAAGGGTAGACAAAAGCCCAAGTCTGCTTTACATTACAAAAATAATTTAAAGAATTTTAAATACAGTAGAGATATGATAATGAACTTTATGTAGCAAACCCATCTATTTTCTTTTTTTTTTTTTTCCGGTCTTTTTGAGACAGGGTCTCCCTGTAGCCTCAGCTGTCCTGGAACTCACTCTGTAGACCAGGCTGGCCTTGAACTCACAAAGATCCGCCTGCCTCTGCCTCCAGAGTGCTAGGATTAAAGGCATGCACCACCACGCTCGGCTTATTTTCATATTTTATTATATCGACGCCTCCTACCACTGTTCACATTTTATCTATTGTTTTGTTATCCCCTCCCCCAGTATTAGTGGTAAAACCTAAAACTTTGTGAATGGTAAGCAAGGACTCTACCACTCAATTACAAACCTAGCTCCTGTGTTTATATTGAAAGAAATCACTTTTTGGAAGTATTTTAGGACCTATTTCCAGATAATTAAACTCTTGAGAAAAAAAACAATAACACTATCACATCTGAAAGGTTCATTGCTATCCAATGTATTCAATCTGGAAAGTTAATATTTCCTGAAATTTGAGGAAATATTTTTTGAAATATTATCTATTGAAGTTTATATAATTATTTGATGTAATTTATTCTCTTGTACTCTGTAGGTCCACTCATCTTTGTTACTCTTGAAAATTGTTGTTATTAAATTGTAACATTGGTCCTGTAGGGTTTATTTTATAGTTCATCTACTTAGCATTTACGTTAGTATGTTATTATTTAATATGACTTTGTACTTCTTTTAATAGCAGCAACATATGGAAATATGTATATATATATACATATATATGCATATTTGGCTTCTTTGATTTATAAAATGCTGAGTTTACGTGGCTCCACCTAACATTTCCTGAAAATTAACAATTATCTCAGGACTAGCTTGAGCATGTCTATGATAATTTGCCAGGCTCACATTGACAGTGTACTAGAATTATCTCCCTAGACTGAATTTCCTCAAATTCTGATTTCTCTTAGTGTGAAGTTGCAGTGAGATCATAGTATAGGCACTGCAGTTGCTTACTGGTATTTTATATCAACCATTACTTCTAGGACTTTTCAATGCAAGAAAATAATATATTTTTGAATTATAAGTTAAAATGCATGAAGACTTCACATTAACACTTTAAAATGGAATTCAAGATTTTACTTGATTTTATTCAATTTATATCATATTGCTCTATAACCACAGTGAAAATTCCAATGAGTAACCTGTCGATTGTCTAGATAATATTTCATATGGAACAAAATCAACGTTATTAGTAAAAACATGATTACTGAAAAGATTTTCCACAGTTTTTACTTGTTTATTTAACTTGAGATTGCTATTGTTGTGTTTCATTGTTGCTGTTGTTTGCTTTGGAAGTGTTTGTGGTAAAACTGATTCCCTTGTGTGCTTGGAAAGCACTCTACCCCCAAGCATGGTTACTTACAGACTTCTCTACATGCAGAAAACAACAACCTCAGAGATATGTGCAGAGAAATTTTCATTCTTAAGTTATTTAGATAAGAAATGATAAATGCTTGAGAAAATCATTACTCAGCATATACATGGATAACATTTTTCTTGTTATCCACAAATACATAGTAATTTTTATGTATCAGTAAAAATAATAAATCTGGGGCTGGAGAGATGGCTCAGTGGTTAAGAGTACTGACTGCTCTTGCAGAGGACCCAGGTTCGATTCCCAGCACCCACATAGTGGCCAAGAACTGTCTTTAACTCCAGTTCCAGGGTAATCTGACACCCTCTTCTGACCACCACAGCATTGCATGACATGGGTGCACCTACTTACATGCAGACAGTATACTCATATACATAAAATAATAAATTAAAAATTAAAAAAATAAATGTATGCCAAAATTTTAAAGTTCTTACAACTTTCAGTGTACAACTCATTTATGGTTCTGCTGAAAGATAAGTAATGGCATACTATTTCAGGCTATTTTTAAATCTGTAGAATTTTTAACTTTGTAAAATAGTCATTATAGGATGCAAGATTGTGGCATCAGCCGTGGGTTATTCCTCCAAGGAGAGAGCTAATAGCCAATTAGTTTGGGATATACAGACATATGGCTGCCACTGCTGCACAGTATTTCCAGGCAGATGAGGTGTAGCTGGTGCTGATGGAGGAGTCTTGCTTGACTCAAGGAGACCTATATTTGCTTTATTGGTTTAGTGGCCTTTGGTAACACTCTTTGGCATTCCAGAGACCATCTGTATACTTGCAAGTGTGGTCTCCATACATCTTTCCCATGATTATATCAGGTCTTCAACAGCAGGGCCTTATCGCCTCTCTTCCTGCAGATATTCCAGTTTGGAGGCAAGGAGCCTTTACCTCTTGTGGGGGCTTAGATCCCCTGGCCAACAGCTCCTTGGTAGAATAATCCATTGTTGTTGTCAGAGCTCCTGTATTAATTTATTTGGCTTAAGTGCATAGCTTAAGGAGACGTTAACATTATATTTGGTTCTGAATAGACGATAATCCGTTTTACAGTTTCTAATAGGAGATGTTATAACACACGAAGACCCTGTCATATCTTAACAGAGAAAATGTAATAATCATGGATTAATAACAATACCATCCAAACATCTGTGTCATTATACCAAAGATAACCTATTCATAAACAATTATAGTACTGTTTTAAATACCTATATATCTAATTGCATGTGCTTCATTCAGTTGGATCATAGAGGATTGAAAACTTATGTTATACTGTTAAATACCTATAATTAATTGCATGGCTTCATTAGGTATAGGATCGAAAGGTTATTGCCTGGACGTCTGTCAGTCCTGAAAGAAAACAGCCAGAATTGGACCTAAGAGTCCAAAAACAGCTCCAGAGAAAGTAGACTGTTTTTGCTTCTCAGTCCACCTTGTGCCCCTTTTCTGAAGCCTAAGGTAATAATCTGTGGAAGAGGGGCGTGTAGAATTATAAGGGCTGCGATTGGGGTGAAGTGTGAAGATACAATCAATATAGGACTGGACACTCATTTTGATCAACTTGATTGAACATACAAGGCCCCCCCCCGCCCGGTGGAGTGGTGGGACCCATGAGGCTGATGATGGGTTTGGGCACAAGCGCCGCAAATTGGTTTTACATGAAGGATGCTTGTACTAATCAAATTATCACTTCATTGTTAAAAAAAAATTGAAAACAAAAACAAAACAAAAAAAACCAGAAAAGATGCAGAAAAGTTACGGGCAGTAATGCTGATCTGTGGATGGGGTAGGGGTGTGGGGTGGGGGGAAGGGAGAGGGGAGTATATACCTGCAAACTGATTGGAAAAGATTGTATCGAAAATACACAAAGGCGACTCAATAAAATAAAAAATAAATAGTCAATTAAATATTGCTGTATTGTACAGTTTTCATTTTAATCTACTAAACAAAATATATTACATTTGTCTGCCTTCTGCCACAGTTTCCTTCATCTTTCTCCCCACTTTTGCTTAGAGATACCATAGTTTTATCTTCCATGGGATACACTCTGGGAGTCGTTGGTCAGGAAGGCTCCAAAGATCTCCAGGACAACACAGGCTTTGCTATTGACCTTGTTCACCTTGCATAACTTCATGATAAGGGCCTATTGCTGAAGACGCCAAACACTTAGCCTTTAGGACATAGAGGAATCAATCTCAAAGTGACCATGAAACTCCCTGTAGGCTAGTTGGGTTTAATAGTACTAGAGGCTGTTATTTAGACTGCTGTGGGGGAGAAAAGACATCAGTGGTCTCAGCTAGTACTCCACCCTGGATGATGATGTGCTGACATGCCAGAAGAAGATATGCAAAAGTGTCATAACTGTGGGGTGTAATTAACCACTCTTTGGCTGGATCTAAGGCCTTCTCCACAGGAGGGAATTTCATGTGTGCTATTGTAATCTTAAAAAAAGCCCACATCTGGGGAGGAGTTAGGCGTTCATTTAAAACAACATGCTGTCAAATTGTCACAGTTATAGTATAAAGCTTATATGTATAATAATATCATATATTATATATATATATTCTTTTAATTGATGAGATGCAAACTGCTCTTTACCTTTGTCAAAGAAGCTTCTTTACACGGTGAACATCAGGCAGAAGAGGGATTCCTAATTTGACAAAGTGCTGAGAATAAGAGACAGAATGGTCAGTGGGTCCTGAATTGAGATAAAGCACACTGCATCAGTTTGTGATCACGATGCTGTACATGTTCCCTTCATGTTGAATGTATCTTAAAGAATGTCTTTTGTTAAGAGTCACAGCTGTCATTTCTCTCTACAGGTATACAGAAGTCTCAATGCTAGTCTTCATATATTTGTTACAACTAATATCCTTTTTGATATTTCTATTTAGTATTTTGCCACTATGATTTTGGGAATGATTTCTATAAGTATAATTGTTTCATCAACTACTAAATGAATGTGTATTTTTCTAGATATTGGCAAATGTTTTTCCCCCAAGACTTTCAGCATTTTGCATTCTTTTTTTAAATTTTATTTATTTATTTTCTATGTGTATGAATGTACTGTCTGCATGTAGGTCTGTGCACCCGTGTCGTGCAATGCCGCGGAGGTCAGAAGAGGGTGTCAGATTCCCCTGGAACTGGGGTTCTCCTGGAATTGGAGTTACAGACGGTTCTCAGCCGCCATGTGGGTGCTGGGGATCGAACCCGGGTCCTCTGCAAGAGCAGTCAGTGCTCTTAACTGCTAGGCCATCTCTCCAGCCCCGAATTTTGCATTCTTATCAGGGATGTAGAAGTCTTTCCCCACAGATTTGCTGCAGAATCTACTTGTCCAGCTTTTGGAATTTGGCCAATTTAATAGGTGAGAAAAGATATTCTAGCCAAGTGTTAATTTGCATCTCCCTTTTCATGAATAAAGCTGAATATCATTTCAAGTAGTCAAGAGGTATATGTGTTTCTTTCATGTGATTTGCCCAGCGTTTCTGTGCAGCACTGTTGGTATTTTTCTTTCCCTTCTTTGAACGCCTTCTGCCTTCTTTCTACAGTTGGAACAATCCTCTGATGTAAGCAATACCTTTCCCCTTTTTATTATTTGTCTTTTTTTTTTACTTTGCATACCTTATTCAATTTTTAGTTAATTTTGACATTCATCTATTTTCTAAAGCTTGTTTCTTCTACTGGGTCTAGTGAAAACCACCTTCGTACTCTTGTGCCAGTTTTGAAAGTTTGAGTTGAAATCTTTGCAACACATTATGAATGGGAACGCTGCTTGGATTTATATCCATAGTCAAAGGGAGATTTTTCTGAATTCTTTTTGCTTCTATCCCTTGATGTGCTTACAGACTTAATGATAAAGTGTTTATGACACCTACTCTTTCTGTCCAAACACACACGCACAGTGATGTCCCTGGAATCCTAGAAATTAAGTGTTTGATGCTGATTATTCAGACTTCCTCCCAGATGTGCTATTACTGCACAATAATTTTATTATAAAGAAAGGTATGATATCACATGGGAGACTGCTTTCTGTGAGGTATACACGCTGTTGAAAAACGCTAACAGAGAGCTGTGAGGAAATAGTCCTGAGACTGTCAGCTAATCCAGAGAAAGGAAGAACTTCCATATTTTCTTCTCCCTTGCTGAGAGTATTTTTCTTATTAATTGTCTTTGTAATGTCACACTCTCAGGGCACCAAGTTTCACAAATTGGTTTCCTTTTGCAAACAATTTTTTGTAATTGGAATTAAGTATGCACAGTGTAGTGACTACAAATAATGATCACACTTTCTTCAAAATATGGTTGTCTTTCAATATGAGAGGAAAATTATTGAAATGACTTTATTATTTTCAAATAAAACACACATGTAAACAGCATAAATTTATCTAACCAGTGATTTTTATTGCCATCTTATCAAGAGAATTTATGATCTAGTTTCAGAGACAATTAAGTTATATACTTTTATATAATTCATATGTTCTCATACAAATTAAATTTAAAGAGTTATTTACTGTCTTTGATTTGTAAGACAAGAAATCAGACAATTTTTATATTGCGATTGAGAATAATACATCTTCCAAAATGGAAAGTAGAAAACTGGTTTGATTTTGAGCATGACAATAATGTTGCACATTGCTAGGCGTGGTGGCACACGCCTTTAATCCTAGCACTTGGGAGGCAGAGGCAGGCAGATCTTTGTGAGTTCAAGGCCAGCCTGGTCTACAGAGTGAGTTCCAGGACAGCTGGGACTACAGGGAGACCCTGTCTCGAAAAGACCAAAAAAAAAAATAATAATGTTGAACATTATAAAAGCAATTTGCATTCTCCTGTTTAGACTACATTTTATGATACTGCTGAAAAGCACCCAAAGTGGCTCTCCATTCTGTTACAATAATTCAAAAAGTAAAGGTCCTATTCCACATTGAGGACTTTTCAGGAGAAAGCATGTTTATATACATATCACTATGATAACCATTGCTTGAAATCTGGAAAATATAAATAGGGCAGCAAATTATATCAATTAAAAATGTAACACTTGGGAGGCAGAGGCAAGCGGATCTTTGTGAGTTCAAGGCCAGCCTGGTCTACAGAGTGAGTTCCAGGCCAGCTGGGGCTACAGGGAGACTCTGTCTTGAAAAGACCGAAAAATAGAAAATGTGATTTGCTATGAAATGAGTTACTTATTTGTTTGATCTTGCTTTTATCTTTCCCAGTCATCCAGTTAAGTAAAAGTTATTTCATGATTAAGAGGTTTTTGGTTTGTACTTTAATATTTTTTAAAAAATATTTTATTTATCATTCTAATTTTATGTGTATGAGTATATTGGTTACATGTATACAAAGTGCAATTGTGTATTGTAAGGCCTGCAGAAGTCAGAGAACGGTGTTGAATTCTCCTGGAACTGGAGTTATGGATGTATGTCAGCTGCCATGTGGGTTCTGGGAATTAAACCCAGGTCCTCTGCAAGAGCAGTCAGTACTCTAAACCGCTAAAGCCATCTCTCTAGTCCTTGTGTTTTAATTTTTTAATTCTTAAAACTTTAGCTGCTTATGAGTTTGTTTTCTGTTTATACCGATATCTCTTTTGATCTATTATTTATTGAGCCAATTTAAATTAAAATACTGTGGCTCCTCCTTCCTATGTTTGATAACATAGGGATAAACCATAGAAATGCATGATATCTGAAAGTGATAGGGAAGTCATTCATTCATATGTATATATATATATATATATATACACACACACATATATATATATGTATATATATACATATACATATTGTAGACTGTATATATATATACATATACATATTGTAGACTGTATATATTATATATATGTGTGTGTGTGTATCAGATCATCTAGGCAAGTATTCTACCACTGAGCCAGGGTTTTGTTTTGTTTTGTTTTGAGACAGGGTTTTCCTTTAGTCCCAGTTGGCCTTGAACTCACAGAGAACTGCCTGCCTCTGCTAGAATTTACAAACATGAAAAAGACATGCATGCCTGTGGGGGACTATGTTGATGGGTGTTTATCGCAGTGGGAAGACCCACCCACTGGAGGTGACACCTTTGTCTGGAGAGAATCTTGAACTATACAAGTGTTAGAAGGGAGCAGAGCGGTGCTGGACATACGTTGGTCTCTGATCCTGAGTGTGGATGGTCTGCCACCACCTGCTTTAAGCTCCTGTAACCTTGATTTCCCAGCACGATGGACTGTTCCCTTGATGTGAGCCAGAATCAATTCTTTCTTGTTCAGTTATCTGTACTGGGCCCATGCAAGAACAGGCCCAAGTTGGTTTTGTCAGGGTATTTAGTCAAATAAACAAAAATCACTATGATACAGAGTTTTCACGTATTTCTTTCTAATCCTAGCATTTGATTGGTCATTTCTTCCCCTTGAAATTCAATTCCTAATGGTAACACCCTGTCTGGAAGCCTTGCATGCCAGAAAATGTCACCCAGATCCTGTAACCCCTGAAAAGCTACTGAAAAAATGTCCATCTAGGGAACACAAAATACACTGCTAGTCTTTGTAGTTTTGCCCTGTCTGTCCTGTGTGTGTGTGTGTGTGTGTGTGTGTGTGTGTGTGTGTGTTGCCTTTAACTCATGAGAACCTTATTTGAGAGGCTATAGGAGGTAAATGGCACTACTTAACTTATGTTGAAATGTATTGATTTTCTCTGCTTCCTCAAAGGTGACCTCCAGGCAATTGTAGACTCTAAATTATATGAAAGCAAACAGGTATTATAGATTTAACTAAGCATTTTGAGATCTATCAGCCAGCTAATTCCCACCTCCCTTTACAGTCCATTAAATACTCTATTTTAATTGAAGATATAATATTTATTTTCTCATTCTCACCTGCTTGGAATGCTAAATTTCTTTAGTAGTTTCTCTAGAGATTAGCACTTGGATTAAAAATTTTTTCTTTGTTTTGTTTTCTGTGCAGCTGTCTTTTTATTCAAGTGAGTAGAATCTATTCAGAGTTGATTTTCTGAAAGTCTGGATACATGTTGTTTTAAGAAAATGGAAAAGTTCCCCTAACTTCAAGTGATGCAAACAAATGAAGGTCCCACATTCAGGAACTGAGTTAGATACATTCTTGCTATGAGAGAAAAGGCTAACATCACTGAAACAGCTTATAAGAATTGGAGGTATAATTAAAATATTAGAATTTGCTTATTCTCATTGTTATAAGAATAAGGTGATGAGCAGAACTGTTGTAAAGAAAAATGAAAGACAAGTATGTATGTCATAACTAAACACTTCTAAAATCAAATATATACTTTTTCTTAATAATAAGTTAAGCAATTAGTTCTCATGTCTAAGAACAAGTGATGTAAGAAATTTGCTTTGATATAATTTATGTTCATATTTTCAGCTTTGAGACTGATTTTGCCTAGAATGAGGAAATTAACTTGATATTTACAATATTAAACTATTCAGTTCATCCATTTTATATGGCATCTGATATATGACTCATGAAAGCTGCTGCAGTCTTTATATATATATATATATTATTTTTTATTTATTTATTTATTTATTTATTTATTTATTTATTTATTTTATTTTTTTTTAATTTTTATTGATGGTTTGTGCATTTTATACATCATTTTCCAATTCAGATCAGGCATATTTCCCTTTCCCTTCCCCCCCACCCCCACCCCATCCCAGATCATGTATTCTGCCATAACTGTCCTGCATCTTTCAGGTTTTTTTTTTTCTTCATTTTTTTAGCTATAAGTGATAATCCATGAGTATAAGCATCCTTCNTATACTGTTAAATACCTATATATCTAATTGCATGTGCTTCATTATTAGGATCGGAAAGGTTACTTGCCTGAACGAACGCTCAGCCCCTATGAAGGAAACAGCCAGAATTGAACCAGAATGCCAAGATCAACAGCTCCAGAGAAGAGGACAGTTTGTACTCTCTTCACCTGACCACCTGTGCCCCCTGAGCCTACGGGGAAACAATCTGTGGACAGAGGGGCCGTCAGGGTAGAACCGTTAAGGCTAGCGATTGGGGACTCGTGAAATGGTGACACAACTTACAACAACCATCACTAGACTCGGGACACTCAACTTTGAATCAACTCTAGCATTGAACCATCACCAAGGCACCCCCCCGCCCCGCTGGATGGTGGGGACCCATGAGCTAGGTGTGTCCATTGGGTCTTGGCGCACACAAAGTGTCCGCACAATTACGCTCTAACCCATAGAAGGCATGCTACGCCATGTCTAACAAATTATCACTTACATTGTTAAAACAAAAAATTGAAAAACCAAAACAAAAACAACAACACACAACCCAAACGATTCTGCACGACAAAAGTCAATACCGGCCCAAATCATGATCTGGGATGCAGGTACGGGTGGGCCCTGCCCAGTGCGGGGAAGGGAAAGGGGAATATGATCACCTGAACTCGAATTTTGCGAAAAATGATGTTGATAGAAATACACCAAACAGCCATCAATAAGACTAAACAATAACAATAGTCATTAAAATTATGACTGTATGTACAGCGTTTTTCATCTTCGACTCTACTAAAAAAATATATTTACATTATGTCATGCCTTCTGCCACAGTCTTTCCTTTCATCTTTCCCCACTGTCTTGCTCTAGCACAAGATACCATAGTTTTATCTTCCATGGGATACACTCTGGGAGTCGTTGGTCAGGAAGGCTCCAAAGATCTCCAGGACAACACAGGCTTTGCTATTGACCTTGTTCACCTTGCATAACTTCATGATAAGGGCCTATTGCTGAAGACACCACAAACATCAGCCTTTAGGGAAATAGAGGAATTCAATCTCAAAATGACATGAAGAACTCCCATGTAGGCTAGTGGTTTAATAGTACATAGAGCGGCATTGTCTATACTTAGATGCTTGTGGGGGAGACAAAGTACAACTCAGTGGTCCTCCAAGCTACAAAGTACTCTCCACCCTGGAATGCATGATGCTGCTTGAACATGCCAGAATAGATATGCCAAAACAGGTCACGTAACTTGTTGGGGTAATTAACACCTTTGACTGCCGATCTTAAGCCTCTCTCCACAGTAGGAATCTCATGGCTGTGATATTGCAATTCTTAACAAAAAAGCCCACATCTGGGGAGGAGTCAGCCATTTTTACAAACAACCATGCTGTCAAATTGGGCATATACTATATATATATAATACTATATCACAACAATACTACCTATAACTATATATAAATTTTTTTTAATTAAGATGCAAACTGCATCTTTAACCTTTGCTCAAAGAAGCTTCTTTCCGGTGAACATCAGGCAAGAAAGGAGGCGCATCCATAATTTTGACAAAGTGCCTCGAGAATACAGAGACAGAATGGTCCACGATGCGGTCCTGAATTGAAGACTAAGCACACTTGGCATCAGTTTGTGCATTCCACGACTGCCTGTACCATGTTCCCTCTTCACTGTTGCACGTATCCCTTAAAGAATGTCTTATTTGTATCAAGACGCACAGCTGTCATTTCTCTCTCAGGTAATACAGAAGTCTCAATTGCTACGCTCTTCATTATATTGTAACACTAATATTCCTTTTTGAATATTCTCTATTTCCAGTACTTTATTGCCACTTATGATTTTGCGGAATAGATTTTCCTATACCCAGCTATAGTTGTATTACCGATCCACTTACTCAAATGAATGTCTAATTTTTCTACGATACCGGCAATTGTTTCACCTTCCCCCAAGACTAACCTCAGGCCTTTGCAACTTTCTATTTTTAAAACTTTTATTCTATTTATTTTTCTATGTGTTGAGTCGTACTGGTCACTGCGATTGGTAGGCTCTGCAGCTGCACCGGGGCTCTGTGCACATGTGCCGCGAAGAGGTCAGTAAAGAGGCCGGATCCAGTCAGATCTCCCCTGGAAACTGGAGCGTTCTCCTGAGACAATTGGCGAGTTACAGGACGGCTATTTCTTCAGCGCCATCGTGGGGCCTGCGCAGGACCTCCGGAACCGCGCGAGTCACCACTCCTTGCAAAAGAGACAGTCCAGTGTCTCATCTCACACTGCAAGGCCATAATCATCATGCCCCCGAACTTACCTTGCGATTCTTCAGGAGCCTACGCACAGTCATACAATTCCCCACCATGACTTTAGCCTGGCAGGAATCTACATGTCAACGCCTTTCTGCAGACATTTTTGTCGCGCGCCAACATGTTAACTAGGGAGCACAAAAACGAATATTCTAGCCACCCACGCTAGAGTGTTAAACCTTTGCACTATCCTCGCCTCCTGTCATGAACTCAACAGCACCTCGCAATCACTACATTATCAAGCCGCGTCGTCCACTAAGACGCCAGCGTCCACTACTGTGCGTCATTCCTTCTCATCTGTGATTTGCCCCAGCGTTTCTGTGACAGCCACTCCGTTGGCTATTTTTCTTTCCCTTCTTTGTTAACGTCAGCTTTAACTGCCTCTACATATTTACAGTTGGAACAATTCTTTATGTTGCAATACCTTTCCCCTTTATTTTTTTTTTTTTTTACTTTGCATACCTTATTCAATTTTTAGTTAATTTTGACATTCATCTATTTTCTAAAGCTTGTTTCTTCTACTGGGTCTAGTGAAAACCACCTTCGTACTCTTGTGCCAGTTTTGAAAGTTTGAGTTGAAATCTTTGCAACACATTATGAATGGGAACGCTGCTTGGATTTATATCCATAGTCAAAGGGAGATTTTTCTGAATTCTTTTTGCTTCTATCCCTTGATGTGCTTACAGACTTAATGATAAAGTGTTTATGACACCTACTCTTTCTGTCCAAACACACACGCACAGTGATGTCCCTGGAATCCTAGAAATTAAGTGTTTGATGCTGATTATTCAGACTTCCTCCCAGATGTGCTATTACTGCACAATAATTTTATTATAAAGAAGGTATGATATCACATCGGGAGACTGCTTTCTGTGAGGTATACACGCTGTTGAAAAACGCTAACAGAGAGCTGTGAGGAAATAGTCCTGAGACTGTCAGCTAATCCAGAGAAAGGAAGAACTTCCATATTTTCTTCTCCCTTGCTGAGAGTATTTTTCTTATTAATTGTCTTTGTAATGTCACACTCTCAGGGCACCAAGTTTCACAAATTGGTTTCCTTTTGCAAACAATTTTTTGTAATTGGAATTAAGTATGCACAGTGTAGTGACTACAAATAATGATCACACTTTCTTCAAAATATGGTTGTCTTTCAATATGAGAGGAAAATTATTGAAATGACTTTATTATTTTCAAAAAAACACAACATGTTAAACAGCATAAATTTATCTAACCAGTGATTTTTATTGCCATCTTACCAGAGAATTTATGATCTAGTTTCAGAGACAATTAAGTTATATACTTTTATATAATTCATATGTTCTCATACAAATTAAATTTAAAGATTATATTACTTCTTTGATTGTAAGAAAGAAATCAGACAATTTTTATATTGCGATTGAGAATAATACATCTTCCAAAATGGAAAGTAGAAAACTGGTTTGATTTTGAGCATGACAATAATGTTGCACATTGCTAGGCGTGCGTGGCACACGCCTTTAATCCTAGCACTTGGGAGGCACCGGCAGGCAATCTTTGTGAGTTCAAGGCCAGCCTGGTCTACAGAGTGAGTTCCAGGACAGGCGGGACTACAGGGAGACCCTGTCTCGAAAAGACCAAAAAAAAAAATAAATTATGGTTGAACATTATAAAAGCAATTTGCATTCTCCTGTTTAGACTACATTTTATGATACTGCTGAAAAGCACCCAAAGTGGCTCTCCATTCTGTTACAATAATTCAAAAAGTAAAGGTCCTATTCCACATTGAGGACTTTTCAGGAGAAAGCATGTTTATATACATATCACTATGATAACCATTGCTTGAAATCTGGAAAATTTAAATAGGGCAGCCAATTATATCAAATAAAATAGTAACACTTGGGAGGGCAGAGGCAAGCGGATTTTGAGTTCAAGGCCAGCTGGTCTTACAGAGTGAGTGTTACCAGGCCAGCTGGGGCTGACAGCGGAGGCTCTGTCTTGAAAAGACCGAAAATAGAAAATGTGATTTGCTATGAAATGAGTTACTTATTTGTTTGATCTTGCTTTTATCTTTCCCAGTCATCCAGTTAAGTAAACAGTTATTTCATGATTAAGAGGTTTTTGGTTTGTACTTTAATATTTTTTAAAAATATTTTATTATCATTTCTAATATTGATATGATTATATTGGTTACATGTATACAAAGTGCATATGTGTATTGTAAGGGGCTTGCAGAAGTCAGAGACGGGGTTGAATTCTCCTGGAACTGGAGTTATGGATGATGTCACTGCCATGTGGGTTTTGGGAATAAACCCAGGCCTCTGCAAGAGCAGTCATACTCTAAACCGCTAAAGCCAATTCTCTCTAGTCCTTGTGTTAATTTTTTTAATTCTTAAAACTTTAGCTGCTTATGAGTTTGTTTTCTGTTTATACCGATATCTCTTTTGATCTATTATTTATTGAGCCAATTTAAATTAAAATACTGTGGCTCCTCCTTCCTATGTTTGATAACATAGGGATAAACCATAGAAATGCATGATATCTGAAAGTGATAGGGAAGTCATTCATTCATATGTATATAATAATATATATATACCACACACACATATATATATATGTAATATATATACACATATACATATTTTAGACTTATATTTAATATACATATAATATTGTTAATGTATATATTATATATATGTGGTGTGTGTGTATCAATCATCTAGGCAAGTATTCTACCACTGAGCCAGGGTTTTGTTTTGTTTGTTTTGAGACAGGGTTTTCCTTTAGTCCAGTTTGGCCTTGAACTCACAGAGAACTGCCTGCCTCTGCTTAGAATTACAAACATGAAAAAGGACATGCATGCCTGTGGGGACTATGTTGATGGTGTGTTTATTCGCAGGGGAAGACCCACCCACTGGAGGTGACACCTTTGTCTGGAGAGAATCTTGAACTATACAAGTGTTAGAAGGGAGCAGAGCGGTGCTGGACATACGTTGGTCTCTGATCCTGAGTGTGGATGGTCTGCCACCACCTGCTTTAAGCTCCTGTAACCTTGATTTCCCAGCACGATGGACTGTTCCCTTGATGTGAGCCAGAATCAATTCTTTCTTGTTCAGTTATCTGTATGGCCATGCCAGAACAGGCCCAAGTTGGTTTTGTCAGGGTATTTAGTCAAATAAACAAAAATCACTATGATACAGAGTTTTCACGTATTTCTTTCTAATCCTAGCATTTGATTGGTCATTTCTTCCCCTTGAAATTCAATTCCTAATGGTAACACCCTGTCTGGAAGCCTTGCATGCCAGAAAATGTCACCCAGATCCTGTAACCCCTGAAAAGCTACTGAAAAAATGTCCATCTAGGGAACACAAAATACACTGCTAGTCTTTGTGTTTTGCCCTGTCTGTCCTGTGCGTGTGTGTGTGTGTGTGTGGTGTGTGTGTTGTGTGTGTTGCCTTTAACTATTCGAGAACCATTATTTGAGAGGCTATAGTGAGGTAAATGGCACTACTTAACTTATGTTGAAATGTATTGATTTTCTCTGCTTCCTCAAAGGTGACCTCCAGGCAATTGTAGACTCTAAATTATATGAAAGCAAACAGGTATTATAGATTTAACTAAGCTATTTGAGATTATCAGCCAGTAATTCCCACCTCCCTTTACAGTCCATTAAATACCCTCTATTTTAATTGAAGATATAATATTTATTTTCTCATTCTCACCTGCTTGGAATGCTAAATTTCTTTAGTAGTTTCCTCTAGAGATTAGCACTTGGATTAAAAATTTTTTCTTTGTTTTTGTTTTCTGTGCAGCTGTCTTTTTATTCAAGTGAGTAGAATCTATTCAGAGTTGATTTTCTGAAAGTCTGGATACATGTTGTTTTAAGAAAATGGAAAAGTTCCCCTAACTTCAAGTGATGCAAACAAATGAAGGTCCCACATTCAGGAACTGAGTTAGATACATTCTTGCTATGAGAGAAAAGGCTAACATCACTGAAACAGCTTATAAGAATTGGAGGTATAATTAAAATATTAGAATTTGCTTATTCTCATGTTATAAGAATAAGGTGATGAGCAAAACTGTTGTAAAGAAAAATGAAAGACAAGTATGTATGTCATAACTAAACACTTCTAAAATCCAAATATATACTTTTTCTTAATAATAAGTTAAGCAATTAGTTCTCATGTCTAAGAACAAGTGATGTAAGAAATTTGCTTTGATATAATTTATGTTCATATTTTCAGCTTTGAGACTGATTTTGCCTAGAATGAGGAAATTAACTTGATATTTACAATATTAAACTATTCAGTTCATCCATTTTATATGGCATCTGATATATGACTCATGAAAGCTGCTGCAGTCTTTATATATATATATACTATATATATATATATATATATTTTTGTATTTATTTATTTTTTTATGTTATAAGTGAACCGTCTGCATGTAAGTCTGTGCACCCGTGTCATGCAATGCCACGGAGGTCAGAAGAAGGGTCGGATTCCCCTGGAACTGGAGTTCTCTGCGAATTTGGAGTCATACCAGATGGTTCTAGCCGCCATGGTGCGGTGACTGACGGTATTGACACCCACGGATCCCTGTTATGTACAAGAGCAGTTGGCACTCTTAACCGCTAGGCCATCCCTCCAGCCCCAGCTGCTGCAGTCTTAAATGCTACTAACCCAGTGTTAGGAGTCTCAATCCTTCCTTCAATGAGCTTTACTTCATTCTTTCCACGTCATGACTGAGACTTGGCTCTTCATCACTTAAGATTTGATGAGGAAATTTGATATCATTCCTGGCTTCAAAATTCTTTGCTTTGGTAACTTCCTCATCAGTAAAACAGCTGTACTGTTTTTATCATCCTTTTTGCCCTCTTTTCTGAAGAGAAATTTATTCATGGTGTTTTTTAAGAGTTAGGAAACAACTTAACAATATTTAATAGTTCCTTCCCCTTAGCGACATTCTCAAGTCTCAGACTCAATGACAGTATATAGTAATTACCTAAAATTATAAATAGATCCTATGCTAAAATTAATATGACAAAAACTTGTTAAAGAAATATCACATTTTGAAACTTTGACTTTTAAGTTTTGTGTGGAATTTCAAATGTTTTATTGATTCTTTGAGAATTTCATACAATGAATTTTGTATTAGATTAAGACCTACTCCCTCATCCCCACCCCCATCCTACTACCCCTGTATATCCTGAATTCATGTACTCCATTATTGTTTTTCTTTTTGAAGGGCTATCAAGTTGAATTTGTGTTCTCCGAATGCTCTTGCATTGAGGTCCATCCTTTGGAGTCTGGTCAACCTACAAGGCCTCACACCCCTAAAGAAAACTGACTCCCTAGAAGGAATTTGAGATAGTTCCCTCTGTTTGTATCCTTCTGAAAAGTTTGAGTAGTAATGGTCGTAAGACTTCTTTTTATTATTATTATTATTTTTTTATTAATTTTATTTATTTCTGTATGTGTATGAGTGTACTGTCTGCATGCAAATCTGTGCACCCGTGTCGTGCAATGCCGCGGAGGTCAGAAGAGGATCTCGGATTCCCCTGGATCTGGAGTTCTCCTGGAATTGGAGCTTCAGACGGTTCTCAGCCGCCATGTGGGTGCTGGGGATCGAATCCGGGTCCTCTGTAAGAGCGGTCGGTGCTCTTAACCGCTAGGCCGTCTCTCCAGCCCTCGTAAGACTTCTTTAAATGTTTTATAGAATTCTGCTGTGAAACGATCTGGGCCTGGGCTTTTTTTAGTTGGGAGGCTTTTTATTACATCTTCAATTTCCTCAAGTACTATGGGTTTGTTTAAGCTATCAGTCTCTTCTTGGTTAAGCTTTGGTGAATCCCAGGATTTCAGATATTCATCCATTTCTCTGAGGTTTTCAAATTTAGGAGAGTATAGGTTTTTTAAGTATTCTCGTATGATTGTCTGGATCTTTTCTTTATCTGTTGTGATGCTTCCCCTTTCATCATGAATGCTATTGATTTGGAGTTGCTCTTTATTTCTTTTGGTTAACTGGGTTAGAGGTCTGTCTATTTTGTTTATTTTTTCAAAGAACCAACTTTTGGATTCATTGATTTTTTATATTGTTTTCTTTGTTTCTATTTCATCTATTTATGCTCTGATTTTTGTTATGTCATCCTGTCTTTTGGGTTTAGGGTTCATTTGTTGTTGTCTCTCTTAGCTGCAGTGTTAGATCATTTATTTGTTCTTTCTGTTTTTTTAATGTGGGCACTTAGGGCTATAAATCTCCCTCTTAGGACTGACTTTACTGTATCCCACAGGTTTTGTTGTGTTGTACTGTCATTTTTGTTTAGTTCCAAGAATGCTTTTATTTCATTATTTCTTCCCTGACTCACTCATTATTCAGGATTGTGTTGTTTAGTCTCCATGTGTTATAGTTAGTAGGGCTTATCCTGATGTTAATATTGAGCTTTATATCACTCTAATACCAAAACCTGGCAAAAACACAAACAAGAAAGAAAACTATAGACCCATATCATTAATGAACACAGATGCAAAAATTCTCAACAAAATACTTGCAAATTGCATATAGACACACATCAAAAAGATTATCCATCATGACCAAGTTGGATTCAGAGATGCAAGGATGGTTCAACATACATAAATCAATAAATATCATAAAACACATAAATGGACTGAAAGATAAAAGCACCATGATCATTGATGCAGAAAAAGCTTTTGACAACATTCAGCATACCTTCATTCTTAAAGACCTAGAGGGAATTGGACTGGATGGATCATTCCCCAATGTATTCAAAGCTGTATACAAGAAACCCACAGCCAACATCATCCTAAATTGAGAAAAGTTGGAAGCTTTCCCCTTAAAGGCAAGAACATGGCAAGACTGCCCCCATCTCCTCTCCTCTTCAATATTGTGCTTGATATGCTTGCTGGGGCAATAAGGAAAGAAAGGGAAATTAAAGGAGTACTAATTTGAAAAGAGGAAGTAAAACTATTCCTTTTTGCAGAGGATATGATAGTTTACCTAAGGGATGCTAAAAACCCCACCAGAAAACTCCCAGAAATGATTAAAAGTTTCAGTAGAGTGGTGGGATACAAAAATAAATCTAGATAAATCAGTAGCCTTTATTTACACTAACAATAAGCAAATGGAGAAGGAATATAAGGAGACCTTCCCAATCACAATAACCTAAAAAAAATCTGGAAATAAACCTAACCAAAGACACCAAAGGCCTCTACAACAAAAATGTTAAACCCTGAAGAAGGAGATTGAAAATGACATCAAAAGATCGAAAGTCGGGGCTGGAGAGATGGCCTAGTGGTTAAAAGAGCGCCGACCGCTCTTACAGAGGACCTGGGTTCAATCCCCAGCACCCACATGGTGGCCGAGAACTGTCTGAAACTCCAATTCCAGGAGAACTCCAGTTCCAGGGGAATCCGACACCCTCTTCTGACCTCCCCGGCATTGCACGACACGGGTGCACACACCTGCATGCAGACAGTACATTCATACACATACCAAGATAAATAAAAATTTAAAAAAAATTAAAAAAAAGATCGAAAGTCTTCCCATGCTTATCGATTGGAAAAATTAATATAGCAAAAATGTCCATTCTACCCAAATTAATATACAGATTCAATGCCATTCCAACCAAAATCCCCATGAGCTTTTTCACAAACTTAGAAAAAAAATCTTTAAATTCAAATGGAAAGCAAAAGACCCCAAATAGCTAAAGCAACCCTGAGTAAAAGTGGAGTATGGGGGGATTACTTTACCAGACTTTAAGCTATATTACAGAGCTATAGTCATAAAGACAGCCTGGTACTGGCAAAAGAAGAGACCCATTGACCAATGGAACAAAATTGAAGATCTAAACTTGAGCTCATATAACTTCAGTCACCCCATATTTGACAAAGGTTCCAAAAAAGTTTGATGGAGGAAAGATAGCATCTTCAGCAAATTGTGTTGGCAAAACTGGATCACCATTTGTAGAAGAACAAAATTAAACCCCTACCCTCTCACCCTGTACAAAAATAAACACCAAGTGGATCAAAGATGTCAACCTAAAATCTGAAACCCTGAAGGTGATAGAAGAAAATGTCAGCAGCAACCTACAAGACATAGGTGTAGGAAAAGACTTCCTTTTTATTTTTTTTTGTCTTTTTGAGACAGGGTCTCCCTGTAGCCACAGCTGTCCTGGAACTCGCTCTGTAGACCAGGCTGGTCTTGAACACACAAAGATCTGCCTGCCTCTGCCTCCTAAGTGCTAGGATTAAAGGAGTGCGCCACCACGCCTGGCAGGAAAAGTCTTTCTAAATCAAACAGCAGCTGCACAGGAAATAAGGACAACAGCTGACAAACTCGTCATACTGAAAATCTTTTGTACAGCTAAAGAAGCAATCAAGGAAGTGAAGAGAAAACCCACAGAATGAGAGGAAGCCTTCACCACTGATACATCTGACAGAACATTAATATCCAGAATACATAAACTACTTAAAAACAAAGAATTAAGAAAACAAATGTTCTACTCAAAAGATGGAGCAAAGACCTAAACAGAGACTTCACCAGTAAGGAAGTAAAGATGCCTGAGAAACATCTTAAATAGTGTTCAACATCATTAATAATTAAGAAAATGCAAACTAAACCACACTAAAGTTTCATCTCACTCCAATAAGTCTAGACAAGATCAAGAAAACGAAAGACACCAAATGCTGGAAAGGTTGTGGGGAAAGGGGAGCACTCATCCACTGCTGGTGGGAATATAAACTGGTACAACCACTGTGGAAAGCAGTGTGGAGAACCCTTAAAAGACTCAAAATGAGCCTACCACCTGACCCAACCATACCACTCCTGGGTATATACCGAGAAGATGCATCCTACTGCAAAGATACATGCACAGCTATGTTTATTGCACCTCTCTTCACAATAGCAAAGAGTTGGAACCACCCAAATGTCCCTCAACTGATGACTGGATAACAAAAATGTGGTACATCTACACAATGGAGTTCTATGCAGCAGTAAAGAAAGATGGCATCATGAACTTTGCAGGATAAGTGGATGGAACTCGAAGCCATTATGCTAAGTGAAGTAACACAGTCCCAGAAAAAAAAGGTGAATGGCTTCCCTCATTTGTGGATGCTAACACCAAATACTCAGTCGGCAGGTAAACTGAGCAACTTTATTATTATATTTCATTGTATCTGAAAGCAACTGTGCTATTATAATGTGACTCTCTTAATGGGCTCTAGAATTGACCTACCACTTGTTTTTTATTTATTTTTATTAATGTTTTGCATATTTCATACATCATTTTTAATTCAGTTCAGGCATATTTCCCGTTCCTTTCCTCCCACCTCACCCCACCCCATCCCAGATCATGTATTCTGCCATAATGGTCCTGCATCTTTCTCTCAGTGAATACAAGGGGTTGGTCATGAAGAAGAATCTTTCATGACCTACCAATTGTATTCACACATTGTAATTACCATATATGGGTGGAAAATATGTATTCATATTCTAAAAAAAAAAAGAATGTAAAGTTATACTTCTTTTACCTGCATGCAACTTTACTGTTAAAATGTGAATCTCTAAATGTGTTGTGGAATTAACCTATAGTTTGTTTTCATATTTTGTAATTTTGATTTATGTGTGAAGTGTATATATGCATATTTTGGAAAAATATAAAATTAATGGGAACAACAACAAAAAAAGAAAACTGACTCCCCAGCTCTCAAAGTCTAACAGTTACTAATAGATGTTTGGCTGGGGCTAGGGCTTCCTGCCTGCCTCTCCCATCCATGCTGGGGTTTTGTCTGAATTGAGCTTACACAGGTCTTCTGATTTAAAATGTTAATCCATTGCCTTGTTGCAGGCGATGCTATAAGGTTGTCTTAGTGAATGGTTGATAAGGTAAAATAAAACAAGATTAAACACATGGCTTTCTCTATTAGATACTCTGAAACATAGTCCTGCTATGAAGGTTTAATACCAGATTGAACACTGATGGTTTAATTTTTTTGGAGAGGGATTGGGATTTATTACTTTTATTTCACAATTTCACACATGTACACTGTGCATACTGGCCACTGTCACTCCCACATCCCTTGCCCTCCCTACAGATCTCTCACTCATATTCATGTTTATTCATTTTGTTTTTGTGACTCGGTTGAGTTTAACAAGGCCAACTAAGTAACTATGGATTTGGAGTTATCTGTTGGAGTTTCCAGTGTGTACACAAATGGAAGCATTCCTCCTCTCCCATAATCAGTAGATTGCAAATAGTGTATGGACAAAGGGTAGTTTCCAATGAGCCTTTCTCCCTTCCTTGACTGTGGATAGGCCTAATCTTGCATGGGGGCCTAGGGCAGGTAACTACAGTTATGTGAGTTAATATTTTCAGTGGCTGTGTCAAGTCTAGAGGATGGTATTTTGTGGTGCTTCAGTCTCTCTCCAGGCTGATATGTATTTCCTGTCCCTTTTTACAATGTTCCCTGAGCCTTAGAGGAGGTGGTCTAAGTGACATGTTTAGAGGTAGGGCCACACCTGTCACTTATTCTCTGTATCTTGGGCAGCCAGGACCTCTGAATTTATCATTATTCATTATAAAGAGAGGCTTCTCTGTTAAGGCTGGGAGCTGCATTGTAAGTAGATAGTATTCCCTAGTCTTTAATGTGAATTTGAAGCTGTTGTCTCATTTGTATATTAGATTAAACATTTAAATAATTTACATAAACCATTACTGAAGAAGATTCTGGGGGTTAGATGACTGGGGAAGGATAAGTGGAAATATGAGTAAATTATACAAAGAAATGGAATAAATAAATTCTTGGCCAAAACAATCTCTCCTGGCAATTCAGACATGGTGCACAAATCATCTGTATGTATTCATCCTTTCAAATTTCCCCAAAGTTCAAAACAAACAGTTTAGTTTATAATGCACTGCTGGGGACCATTTCTGTCCTTGAAACAGTGTCACAGATGTAACTCTTTGTCAGATTGGTCAAAGTATTTTTAAATACCATAATCTTTAGGAAGTCACCAATGTGGACATGACAATTCTCTTAGAAATATCTTGTTTTAATTTCTTTTCATTAACAACATTCTGATTTTTAGTCTTAACAGAATTCAGAGAGAAGATATATTTGAAAGATTCATTATGTATGCTGAATAAGAGGAGTAATTAATATTTGGTCTTTCATATATAAAATTGGAATTTTAAATTCTTTCTTTTATTCTATAATATTTCAGGATATGGAATGTTAATTATTTTAAGTCTCTTAATTAGGGCTATTTAAATCAAATGGCACTTCTGTGTCTATTTAGCAGAGTATATCTCAATGTTTAATACACATAGTTGAAATTTTTGAGTGAGGAAAACAGAGGTCTGGCATCAAAATAAACACTCAAAGTGAGGCTTTGAGAAATACTTTTTAAAGATTATAGAGTATGTCAATTGTAAGTTAATTCCATTGATCAGAATAATGAAACATATGTTTATATTATAATAAATTATTTTTAAATATTCCTAATTGAAAATGAATATTCAGCCCATAGTTATAATACCAGTATGTTGTAGTAAAGATTGCTAAAAGCTAAAGTGAAGTATCTTTCAGGAGTCCTTGCCATTAAAGGTGATTCAGCTATTGATGATAGACAAGTCATGGGAGCCTCCTGGTTGCTATCAGTTTACATTTGAATATGGGGATTATAATTCTGAACCAATTCTTTCATTACATGAGTTTTTGATTCCCACATTAATGTTAAAGGATATTTACAATAGTAAATTTTAATTAAAATGACCTATTTTGATTAAATGATGGTTCAAAAATATGTGATATATTGGATCATCAGTTACATTTCAAAAGTTAAAATTATTTAAATTATTATAATATGTTGAAGAAATGGCCCATAAATTCTCAACCATGTGTTACCACCTCTGCAATCGGACTTGCTGGCGGTACTGTCCCTCTTTTGGTTTTGAGCTGGCCATATCACTTGGTTTAGTCAATAGCACACATCAGAAGCAGTGCTGTGCCAGTTGGGAAATTAGGCTTCAATAAATGTTTCAAGCTTCTGGTCCTTCTATTGCCATCCTGATGTAGCAATGTAGAACAGCACGTGGATCAGAAATGCAAAGAAATCCAGCCCAATGACCCACAGAGCTCACTGCAGATGAGTCTGTGAGCCTGGAGAAGCCACAAGAGCCAAGTAGGTTGGCAAAACCTAAAACATTAATCAAAAACAAAGAGCTGAATATTTTTATAAATGATTTTGGAATATTTTGTTATGTGGCAAAAACTAACCTATAAAATTATAAAGTCTTAATTTCCATAAGATTATATGAGCTATTTTGGGACATCTGCAAATATCAATTGGAACTTTTTGCATTTATGTTCTCATTTAGTGACCCTTATAAGAAATGAACTCAGTGAATTATTTCATGGAATAAAAAAGTCATAGGGCTTCAGACAGGCGCAGAGTCTGAGGTCCCAATATGGCAAGGCAGAATTGCCTTGACCTTTGGGGGACTCAACACCTGCCCAGAAATCCCAGCTTGGGCTCAGATAGGCATATGGATTCAGTGAGGTGCCAGTAATGCAAGGAGGAACTGGCTTGACATTTGGGGGCTCACAACCCAGCCCAGAAATCCCAGCTTGGGTTCCAGACAGGCACATGGATTCTGAGGTGCCAGTAGGGCAAGGTGGAATTGACTTGACCCTTGGGGGTCAATTGAACATTCATCCAATCACCAGGCAATCATCAGAAAAGAAAAGTAACAACACAATCACACCCCCATCAACCTGGTGGAGCTGTGGTGCAGCGGACCTTACAGGCCCAGCATTAGTGATTATAGTCTGTGCAGCCAACATCGAGGTGCCAGAAGAAAAGAAACAAACAAACAAACAAACAAACAAAAAAAACCAGACAAATCCACAGGCCGAAGACACAAAGAAAAAAACAACGTGCGAAAACCTCATAATAAATCCACACCGAACTCAACCAATCCTACAGAAGATCCCTACAAGGAGACTTCCAAGGAAGCAAGCCAAGACACCGAGCTTAGAAGAACAACTGTAGACATATTCAAAGAAATTAGAGAACTAGGGGGAGAGAATGAAAAACTCAAGAAGGACCTAGAGGGAGATAATGACAAATGTTGGAAAGAACTAAAGGGAGAAAATGACAAACTCTGGAAAGAAGTGGAAATGCTGAAAAAATCCCAAGCTGAAATGAAAAAAGAAAATGACCAATGAACCAAGGAACTATAAGATGAGAATGACAAGCTCCAGAGGGAAATGGAAAATCTAAAGAAATCATGGGATGAAATGAAAAAAGGAAATATTCATCTAGTCACCAGGAAAGGATGAGAAAAAGCCTCAGAAGCAGAATGGAAGAGTAGAAAAAAGGATTTCAGACCTGTAGGATAGTACAGAGCAACTAGAAAGCTCAAGTAAAGATTATGAAAAACTTAAAAAAAACACTAGAGTGAACAACCATGCAGGACACTATAAAAAGGCCAAACCTCCACATCATAGGGATAGAGGAAGGAGAAGAATCGCAAGACAACACTATTGACCAGATCTTCAACAGGATAATAGAAGAAAAATTTCCCAAACTGCAAAAAGACAATCCCATCCAAATACAAGAAGCACATAGAACACCAATAGTCAGGATAAGAAAAGAAACTCCCCACACCATATAATTGTTAAAACACTAGATGCTCAAAACAAAGACAAAATACTGAAAGCCACAAGAGAAAAACAATAAGTTACATATAAGGGGAAACCCATAAGAATTACAGCTGACTTCTCAGTCCAAACTGTGAAAGCTAGAAGAATGTAGACCAAAATATTCCTTGTGCTAAACGACTTTAAATGCCAACCAAGACTACTATATCCAGCAAAGATGTCAGTTACAGTTGAAGGAGAAAGAAAAATCTTTCACAACCTGAACAAGATGAAAGAATACATGACTAAGAAACTAACAGTTGAGAAAATCCTTGAAGCAACCCAAAGAACAGAGGAAAGGAGCGACTATCCCTAAGCAATTAAAGAGAGAAAGCAACAAAAGCACAGCAGAGTAAATGCAAACCTAGACCAAGAATGCAAACAAAAAATAAGGTGAAAGGAAGCAACACATATCTCTCAATAACAACCTTAAATACTAATGTTCTCAACTCCACAATCAAAAGATAGAGACTTGGAGATTGGATTAGGAAACAGATTCTTTCTTTTAAAAAACATATTTATATTCTTTTTTTATTTTATATATTTATTTATGTGTATGAGTGTACAGTCTGCATGTAGGTTTGGGCACCCGTGTTGTGCAATGCCGCGGAGGTCAGAAGAGGGTGTCAAATTCCCCTGGAACTGGAGTTCTCTTGGAATTGGAGATAAAAACGGTTCTCAGCCGCCATGTGGGCGCTGGGGATCGAACCCGGGTCCTCTGCAAGAGCAGTCGGCACTGTTAACTGCTAGGCCATCTCTCCAGTCCAGGAAACAGATTCTTTCTATATGCTGTCTACAAGAAACCCATCTCAACCTCAAAGACTTTAGAGTGAAAGGATGGAAAAAAATGGTGCCAAGAAATAAGCAAGAGTGGCTTGGCTATTCTAATATCAGACAAAATAGATCTCAAAGTGAAACTAATCAGAAGAGACAAAGAGGGCCATTATATCCTTGTCAAAGGAACATTTAACTATGAAGACTTCACAGTCCTAAGTGTCTATGCACCAAACACTGGTGCACCTAACTTTGCAGGGATCTCAAGACACAGGTTAATCTTAACACACTAATAGTGGGAGATTTTAACACCCCATTGAGCACCTTAGATAGATCAACTGGACAAAAAAATAAACGAAGAGACATCAGAAATGAACAGTACAATACACCTAATGGACCTCACAGACATCTACAGAATATTCCACCCAAACACTAGAGAATATACTTTCTACTCAGTGCCTCATGGAACATTCTCAAAATCAATCAAGTATTGGGACACAAAAGAAATCTCAACAAATTCAAAAGGATTGAAATTATTCCATGCATTCTACCAGACCACAGTGCAATAAAGCTCAATATGAACACCAGAATAAACCCAACTATCTACAAGAACATGTGGAGACTAAGCAATACCATCCTGAATAATGAATGGGTCAGGGAAGAAATAAAGAGTGAAATAAAAGTAAACTGAACAAAAAAGACAATACAACACAACAAAACTTGTGGGATACTTTAAAAGCAGTCTTGAGAGGGAAATTTATAGCCCTAAGTGCCCATATCAAGAAAACAGAACAGGAACAAATAAACGATCTAACACTGCAGCTAAAAGCACATGAGAGACAACAACAAACGAACCCTAAACCCAAAAGACAGGAAGAAATCACAAAAATCAGAGTAGAAATCAATGAAATAAAAACAAAGAAAATACATAGAATCAATGAATCCAAAAGCTGGTTCTTTGAAAAGATAAACAAAATAGACAGACCTCTATTCCAGTTAACAAAAAAATAAAAGAAAAGAGAAAAAAAAGAAAGACCAACTCCAAATCAATAGTATTCCTGATGAAAGGGGAAACATCACAACAGACAAAGTAAAGATCCAGACAGTCATAGGGGAATACTTCAAAAACCTATACTCCACTAAATTTGACAACCTAAGAGAAATGGATGAATATTTGAAACCTGGAGAGCCAACAAAGCTTAACCAAGAAGAGATATACAGTTTATTTTATTTTATTTTATTTTATTTGGCCTTTTCTAGACAGGGTCTCCCTGTAGCTAGCCCCAGCTGTCCTGGAACTCACTTTGTAGACCAGGCTGGCCTTGAACTCACAAAGATCTGCCTGCCTCTGCCTCCCAAGTGCTAAGATTAAAGGTGTGCACCACCACACCCAGCAGAAGAGATGTACAGTTTAAACAGACACATAATATTTGAGGAAATTGAAGATTTACTAAAAATACTCCCAACTAAAAAAAACCAGGGCCTAGATGGATCCACAGCAGAATTGTATAAAACATTCAAAGAGGTCCAACAACCATTACTACTCAATCTGTTCAGAAGGATACAAACAGAGAGAATTCTCCCAAATTGCTTCTATGAAGCCAGCATCACCTTAATACCAAAACCAGGAAAAAATACAACCAAAAATAAAGCTATAGACCCATCTCATTAATGAATATAGATGCAAAAATTCTCAACAAAATACTTGCAAATTGCATACAGACCCACATCAAAAAGATCATCCATCATGACCAAGTTGGATTCATACCAGACATGCAGGTATAGTTCAACATACATAAATCAATGAATATCATAAAACACAGAAATGGACTGAAAGACAATAAAACACATCATCATCTCAATTGATGCAGAAAAAGCCTTTGACAAGATCCAGCATCCTTCATGTTTAAAGTCCTATAGGGAATTGGACTGACGGGAACATTTCTTAACATGATCAAAACCATATATAGCAAATCCACTGCCAACATCATCCTAAATGGAGAAAAATTGGAACCATTTCCCTTAAAGCAGGGAACCCAGCAAGGCTGCCCCTATGACCACTCCTCTTTAACATAGTGCTTGAAATGCTTGCTAAGGCAATAAGACAAGAGAAGGCAATTAAAGGAGTACAAATTGGAAAAGAAGTTAAGCTATCCCTTTTTGCAGATGATATGTTAGTTTACCTAAGGGATGCTAAAAACTCCACCAGAAAACTTCTAGAAACAATTAAGAGTTTCAGTAAAGTTGCAGGATACAAAATTAACCTGGAAAAATCAGTAGACTTTCTTTACACCAACAATAAACCAGTGAAGGAATATAAGAAGACCTTCCCACTCACAATAGCCTCAAAAATAATAAAATACCTGGGAACAAACCTAACCAAAGATATCCATGATCTCTACAACAAAAATTTTAAACCCTGGAGGAGATCGAAAATGATATCAAAAGATGGAAAGATCTTCCATGCTCATGGATTGGAAAAATTAATATAGTAAAAATGTCCATTTTACCCAAATTGATATACAGATTTAATGCAATCCTAATCAAAACCCCATGTGCTTCTTCACAGACTTGGAAAAAAAAATCCTTAAATTCATACGGAAAAACAAAAGACCCCGAATAATTAAAGCAACCCTGAGTGAAAAATGTAATATAGGGGGGATTGCTCTACCAGACTTCAAGCTATATTACAGGGCCATAGTCATAAAGACAGCCTGGTACTGGCACAAAAACAGACCCATTGACCAATGGAAGAAAATTGAAGATCCAAACGTGAGCTCATACAATTACAGCCACCTCATTTTTGACAATGGGCCAATAAAATCCTCAATGGAGGAAGGATAGCATCTTTAGCAAATGGTGCTGACAAAACTGGATCACCAGTTGTGGAAGAACAAAATTAAACCTCTACCTCTCATCCTGTACAAAAATCAACTCCAAGTCAATCAAAGATCTCAATGTAAAACCTGAAACCCTGAAGGTGATAGAAGAAAAATTTGGTAACAACCTATAAGACATAGGTGTAGGAAAAGACTTTCTAAATCAGACAGCAGCTGCACAGGAAATAAGGTCAATAGTGGACAAATGGGACCACATCAAACTCCAAAGCTTCTTTACAGTGAAAGAAACAATCAAGGAAGTGAAGAGAAAATCCACAGAGTGGGAGGAACCCACAGAATGATTCATCTGACAGAGTATTAATGTCAAGAATATATAGACTACTCAAAAAGCAAAGAAGTAATAAAACAAATGATTCACTCAAAAGATGGAGTAAAGAGCTGAACAGAGACTTCACCAGTGATGAAGTAAAGATGGCTGAGAAATATTTTAAAAAGTGTTCGACATCATTAATAATTAAGGGAATGAAAATTAAAACCACTCTCTGATATCATCTCACTCTGATATGACTAGCTAAGATCAAGAACACAAAAGACACCAAATGCTGGAGAGGTTGTAGGGAAAGGGGAACACTCATCCACTGCTGGTGGGAATGTAAACTTGTGCAACCATTATGGAAAGCAGTATGGAGAACCCTTAAAAGACCCAAAATGAGGGGCTGGAGAGATAGCCTAGCGGTTAAGAGCACCGACGCTCTTGCAGAGGACCCGGGTTCGATCCCCAGCACCCACATGGCGGCTAAGAACCGTCTATAACTCCAATTCCAGGAGATCTCCAGTTCCAGGGGAATCTGAGACCCTCTTCTGACCTCCGCGGCATTGCACGACACGGGTGCACAGACCTGCATGCAGACAATACATTCATACACATACAAAAAAAAAAAAAAAAGACCCAAAATGAGCCTACCACCTGACCCAGGCATACCACTCCTGGGTATATACCCACAGGACTCATCCTACCACAAAGATACATGCACATCCATGTTTATTGCAGTTCTCTTCACAATAGCAAAGAGTTGGAACCAACCCAAATGCCCCTCAACTGGAAAGTGGATGACAAAAATGTGGTACATCTACACAATGGAGTACTACTCAGCCATAAAGAAAGATAACATCATGATCTTTGCAGGTAAATGAATGCAATTCGAGGCCATTATGCTAAGTGAAGTAACACAGTCCCAGAAAAACAAGAGATGAATGGTCTCCCTCATTTGTGGGTGCTAACACCAGGTCCCCCGATGAAGGGCAAGCTGAACAACATTATTGTTATATTTCTGTTTATTTGAAAGCAACTGTATTGTTTTAATGTAAATCTCTTCATGGGCTCTCAAATTGATCCACCACTTACTTTGAGACTCTGTAATTACTGTATATGAGTGGAAAGTATCTATTCATATTTTACAGGAGAAAAAGGAAACTCATAAATTTCTATAAGGAAAGATATGAGCAAAAGTCACATGTACAGTAAGACTTCACATTGGCAAAATGAACAACTATAGTCTGTACAGTAATGCACCACATAACAGTTTCAATCACTGTTGGGCTTCTCATGGAATATGGTAAGGATGCCTTACAGCGTAAGTGCTTCATGTGGTATACTGCCTCATCTTGCTCTATGATGCTCACACAACTACTGAATTCTCTAACAATGCACTTTTTAGAAAATATCTTCAGCATTACACGATATTTCAAAATTGCTAAAAGAAAGTATTGTAAATATTCTCTTGCTACATTAAAGGTAAGCATATTTTGAAGTTGATATACTGATTAGCATTATCCAATTATTCCATGATGCATATGTTTGCATATTCCAGTCTATCTAGCTATCTATCTATCATCAATCTATCATCTCTATATACATATATATATATATAGAGAGAGAGAGAGAGAGAGAGAGTGAGAGAGAGAGAGAAACATATGTCATGTAATTTTTCACCTAAATGTAAAATTCAAGAGAAAAAAATTATCCAAATACAAATTTTCTTCTATATTGAAACCACAGTATTTTTTTATTACTAGAAAATAGAGAAAAATCTTCAATTTATTAGGCCATAATACTCAAATTAGAGACAGCTCTAAAATAATTCCATGTTTCAATTTTTCTGAATGTTAAAATTTCTAACAGTTTTCTAAGATTCTTTATTACAGAACTTGTGTGCGTATGTTTGTGTGTGTGTGTGTGTGTTGTATATGTGACTTGCATGCAGCTCCATTAGAGAATCTTTTCTCACTCAGGAAATTCTTTACTGCTCATATAATCTGGGAGATGTTTTGTGAATCCTGTTTTATTACTTCCTGAGTTATGAATCTCCTCATCCCTTCAGAGAGGGATGTTTCAATTTGGATGAAACAGCTATACAGAACAGACAGAAAGACAGAAAGACAGACACACACGCACATATACACTCAGACACACATTCCATGGCAAGTATGACTTGTTTTGAATTTTGGTTGCTGTTGTAATATGGCAAGAAGGGAATTTATATTTCAGTTAATGTAATGAAATTTCAGAGACATAACTAGGCAGGTACTGTAAATCCAAAGGCACAAAGCTGTATAACAGACTGCATGAAATAAAAATTAAAAGATGCTGGGTGTTGTGGCACACACCTTTAATCCCAACACTCAGGAGGCAGAGGTAGGCGGATTTCTGTGAGTTCAAGGTTAGCCTGGTCTACAGAGTGAGCTCTAGGCCAGCTGGGACTAATAGGGAGGTCTTGCTTCACAAAAAATTAAAAGATATTTTATTATATCAGATAACATATAACAATTCCAACTGAAAACATTTATTTTAATACAGCAAATAACATAATTATACTCACTAAAACTAATGTCTTTCTGATATCTATCCTATTATACTCACCAATTTACTTCATGATTTTCTGAATTTAGGGATCTTTTTGTCTAGAAAGTTCTAGGCATTGTCTATTGATCATATACAATGTTGTGATGAGCTCATGCATATCAAAGAAAACATTTTTCAATGGAGAATCTGATAGCTATATTATTGAGGATTATCTGGCAAAACAGAGCCAATAGGAAGTATAGGTATTGGATCTTGCAATTATGGAACTGGGAAGTCTTCCAATCTTTTATTCATTAAATCTAAGAACCAGGAAAGCTGTTTGGATAGCTCAATTTAAATACAAAGCCTTGAGAATAGATGTAGGTGATGGGAAATCGGTGCTGTTGTAAATCCCAGACTTTGAAAGCATAAGAAGCAAGACCTCTGGTGTCTGGGAGCAGAACAACATGAATGTTTCAGCTTAGGAAGGGGAGTTTTCACTCTGGGCCTTTTTCTCTGAGGTTCTTTAATGGAGGCGATGATGGTCATGCTCAGTGGTGAGGTCAGATCTTCTTTACTCAATCCTTCTGATCTAATCCTAATGTCTTGTGCAAACCCCTTCACAGGCACATCCAAATATAACATTTGATGAGCTACTGGTCATTCTTAAGCAAGTAGACATATAAATTAATTGTCCCAGGTTTATTTCAGGCCAATATAACTGACACTCATATGCATCTTTTTCTGTTATAACTTAATTTCCATATAGAGGTGGTAGCAATGCTATAATTCCACCTCACATAAAACTTCTCTATGGATAACCAAAAGAAAAGCACTAATCTCCTTCCAAGAGCAGATGAGACCTTTTAATGATGTTTAGTTTTTATGATACTAACACAGCCATTACATTGTTAGTGAGAAAATGAATAGAAAAGAAACCAAAGTATTTGGATCTCTCTCTCTCTCTCTCTCTCTCTCTCTCTCTCTCTCTCTCCACACACACACACACACACACACACAAACACATTGACTACAATGAATACCTTCATACCCAAAGTTTTCCTAGATTGGGCTCTCTGTTGACCTCAATTAGCAGGCATGGTAATATAAGACACACCCTAAGGGAGTTCCTGTATTTCAGATGCACTCTTCCTTACCACCATTTTAGGAAGAAGTTCAATTCCATTTTGGAAAGCTGATCAGTTACATATACTCCAACAAGTAAAGGGTGCCTCCTTTGTGTATTGGCTTGGAGAAAGGAAAACCCCAAAGTTCCAGCTGAAAATCTTAACTTTCAGTTCAAACAAATCATTTTCTCTCCTGGTAGATATATTCTTGCCTTTGGAACCACTATCTCTAGACTAGCAGAGCACTGTAATAGCCAGGATAAAAACCTTTGCTAGTGAATGAATTGGGGTAATAGTAAGTGGTGCTACTCCTTTTTCTAACCTGTTTCCTGAGCTCTGTTTGGATAAATTTAAAGATTCAAGTAGTTCTTTTACAGTGTGACATACTTTATCGTAGGTCCCACTGGATACTTCTCTTGTTAAAATATAATACTTTTATTGATGTTTTGTGTATTTCAGACATCATTTTTCAGTTCAACTTAGACGTATTCCCCTTTCTCTTCCTCCCACCCCACCCCAGTTAATGCATTCTGCCATACATGTCCTGCATCTGTCTCTCAGTATTTTTAAAGTTTTTCTCTGCAAAGTTTTATTGTTTGGCGCAAAATTTAACTATATCAGTCTGTTCTTTGACCCAGTCTTTATATTGTTGTGGTTCCCTCCTAATTGTATTGCTCCAAAATATGCCTATATAAACATCATATAGGTACCAGAATTATGTCCTCCGGAATAAACTCTATGTTAATTCTGATATATGTTTAGGAGTTCATATTTTTCCCTTTAATTTTATATTATTCTAAAATATGGATATATACCTTCTGCCCATATACATTAACTACCATGTCTGAAAGTCAGTGGTAAGTTAATTCCAGGGCTCATTAAGAGATTCACATTATAACATCACAGCTGCTTTCAGATAAAAAGAAATATAACAATAACGTTGCTCAGCTTGTCTTTCAATTGGGGAATTTGGTATTAGTATCCACAAATGAGGGAAAACATTCCATGTGTGGTTTTTTTTTTGGGGGGGGGACTTTACTTAGCATAATGGCTTCCAGTTCCATACATTTACCTGCAAAATTCACAATGTCATTATTCTTTATCTCTGCATAGAACTCCATTGTGTAGATGTATCACATTTTTGTTATCCACTCATCAGTTGAGGAGCATTTGGGTTGGTTCCAACTCTTTGCTATTGTGAAAAGAGCATAGCTGTGCATGTATCTTTGCAGTAGGATGAGTCATGTGGGTATATACCCAGGAGTGGTATGGCTGGGTCAGGTGGTAGACACATTTTGAGTCTTCTAAGGGTTCTCCACATTGCTTTCCACAGTGGTTGTATGAATTTACATTCTCAACAACAGTGGGTGAGTGTTCCCCTTTCCCCACAACCTCTCCAGCATTTGGTGTCTTTTGTTTTCTTGATTTTAGCCAGTCTTATCAGAGTGAGATGATATCTCAGAGTGGTTTTAATTTTCATTTCCTTAATTATTAATGACATTGAACATTTTTTAAGATATTTCTCCACCTTAAGAAGTGTTCAACATCACTAATCATTAAGGAAATGCAAATCAAAACCACTTTAAGATGTCATCTTACTCCAACAAAACTGGCTAGGATCAAGAAAACAAATGATACCAATGCTGGAGAGGTTGTGGGGAAAGGGAAACACTCATCACTGCTGGTGGGATTGTAAACTCGTACAGCCACTATGGAAAGCAGTGTGGAGAACCCTTGGAAGACTTTGAGTGAACTTGCCACCCGACCCAGCCATACCATTCCTAGGCATGTACCCTCAAGACTCACCCCACCACAGAGATACATGCACAGCCATGTTTATTTCAGCTCTCTTCACAATAGCAAGGAGCTGGAACCAACCCAAATGCCCCTCAACTGATGAGTGGACAGAGAAAATGTGGTACATCTACACAATGGAGTTCTATGCAGCAGTAAAGAAAGATGACATCATGAGCTTTGCAGGAAAATGACTGGAGCTAGAGGACATCATTCTGAGTGAAGTAACACAGTCCCAGAAAAACAAAGAATGAATGGTATCCCTCATCTGTGGATGCTAGTGTCAATTACCTGGTTGTAAGTATTTCTTGTGCATGGCCCCTTGAACTTTTGTCCAAGCAGTTGGGAGTGATGCATGTTGGAAACACCCCCACCCCCACCACCACCAACAACAGAAAGGACTGCATCAGAGAACTGACTGAAACAGTGAACTTCTGGTCAAAACAGCCAACTTCCACATGGAGAATAATGAGAAAGACTGAGAAAGAGATGAAAAGCATGTTTGGCAGAATGCATGAGCTCTGGTGGGGTGGGGGGATAGAGTGGGGGATACGGGTCTAGATTTGATAAAAAATATATAAATAAAAAAAGAACAAAAAGTAAATAATATTAGAATCACCTTGGAGTCTCAGAATCAATAAAGAGACTCATTTAAAAAAATTTTTTTAAATTTTATTTATTTCTGTATGTGTATGAATGTACTGTCTGCATGCAGGTTTGTGCACCCGTGTCATGCAATGCCGTGGAGGTCAGAAGAGGGTGTCGGATTCCCCTGGAACTGGAGTTCTCCTGGAATTGGAGTTTCAGATGGTTCTTGGCCGCCACGTTGGTGCTGGGGATTGAACCCGGGTCCTCTGCAAGAGCGGTCGGCACTCTTAACCACTAGGCCATCTCTCCAGCCCCAAGAGACTCATTTTTATAAAAACCAATTAATTAACAATGAAAAAAAAAGCTTGATTGAACAGGACCTCAAGCGTGGTATGAAACTTTAATAGCTGTGCTGAGTCCATCAATGGGAAGAGTCTTTATAAAGTAGGAGAGGCTTGGTTAAACCTAGGTGACTTAGACCAGCATGTACAATATGTCTGTAGAGGAGCAAAGCAACCTAGAGAAGATATAAAAAGGACAAATAAACAACCGACATGTTTTCACACACCTCTCCCCAAGGATCAGGGCTCATCACTAAAGAGGGGACAGAAAGGTTGTAAGTGCCAGATGTGGATGGCGACAAAGAATAGTGCATTCCAGACAGCAGGACAGTTGCCTACCTGAATTCACAGAAACTGTGACACCATGCACAAATCTACCCAAGCCTAAGCAGTGAAAAATCTCAGCATGGAGTCAGGGAAGTAGACAGGAGGTTTTATTCATAGCTGATGTCCCATTTTAATTTGGTAGCTGCTGGGACTTGGGCAGAACATATTGAACTCAGGAGAGAAAGAAAAATATGGGCACAAAGTTGTGTGGGTAGGAAGGTATGGTTATGTATGTGAGGAGTTGGGGAAAGAAGGGAAAATATAGTTTTAGTACATTGTATGAAGTTCTCAAAGAAATAATATATAGTTTAAATGCTTCTGGTCTAGAAAATACTTTTAAACAAGCATTCTTAAAGTTTGAAAAAAATAAAGAAAAATTAATATTTGTAAAACAAAAGTAAAGAAATTTGAAATAAAAACAGGTGCGTGTGAATCATGAACCAGTTATATTTTTGTAATTAAAAACTGATTAAAATAGAAACTCAATATATGTTATATTTGAGGTAGCTGAAGAATAAAAATAGTAATATAGAACTTTGAAAATTACCTTAATAAAACTTTTTTAAAAAATTAAAAAGTGTAGCTCAGAGAAAAGACCACATATTCAAATTTAACCTTCAGAAATGATTACCAAGATTGAAAAAAAGTCTTCATATAGAATGAGTTATTTATTTATTTATTTATTTATTTATTTATTTATTTATTTATTTATGTGTATGAATGTACTGTCTGCATGTATGTTGGTGTACCTGTGTCATGCAATGCAGCAGAGGTCGGAAGAGGGAGTCAGATTCCCCTGGAACTGGAGTTAAAGATGGTTCTTAGCTGCCATGTGGGTGCTGGGAATCAAACCCGGGTCCTCTGAAAGCTCTTAACTGCTGAGCCATCTCTCCAGGTCCAGAATGAATTATTAAAAAAAAAATCTATTGGTATATCTGAAAGAATTCTTTAAATGTTATTTTTAATAAACAAATTAGTGATCACTTATATTACATAGATTGGGCCTTGTATCCTTTATACTGAAAACAATTTCCAGCTAAACTATTAAAAATGAGACAGAACTGCAGAAATGGGTAGCAGAGACCAACCTTGGCTGAAGAAATACTGGCAGCTGATGGTGTTCAGTTGAGAAAGCCCTGGCCTTCTTTAGGACAGGGGCTCTGGATAGGCTGACTAGAGCTCAAGGGATGAGCCAACACTGAGGAGTTGGTAGGGAGAGTTGTTTGGCGCAATGAATCCTAACACAAATGACAGAATGTATGAACTCTGGGGACAGAGGGAGGGTTGCGGAAGTATGAATAGGGAGAAGTGGGTATAAATGTGATTAAGAGTGATGGATAAATTATATATGAAACACATAAAATTTTCAGTTAAAAAACCAAAAAAAAACCCCCCAAAATTCTACACAATTGGTTACATACATAGTGTGCATGTATCAAAATTATCTCGTATGGTTTTTAATATACAAATATATTTAATATACACTCTTCAAGTGCTGTATACAATCTATAAAAAATTCTGCAAAAAAAAAAGAAACAAATTGTAGAAAACCAACAGTGAATCAAACAGCAAATGCCTGAGCAGTGAGTAAAGGAGTAGACACATTTTTTTGGAAAATTGAAAGAAAAATGTATTATGCTTGTCTCAGAATAACAGCGAATTGTTGTTGTTGTTGTTGAGACTGGGTTTCCTTATGTAGCCTAGGCTGGCCCTGAAATTGTGGCAATTCTTCTGCCTCAGCTCAGCCTTGCCCCAACCTTAAAGAAGCCCAGACCCAGTGGTTTCACAAAAGAATTTTATAAAACATTTAAAGAGGTCTTACAACCATTACTAATCAAACTGTTCAGAAGGATACAAACAGAGAGAAATCTCCCAAATTCTTTCTATGAAGCCGGCCTCACTCTAATACAAAATCCAATACAAAATCCAGCTAAAGACACAAGCAAGAAAGAAAACTGTAGACCCATCTCATTAATGAACACAGATGCAAAAATCCTCAACAAAACACTTGCAAATTGCATACAGACACACATCAAAAAGATCATCCATCATGATTAAGTTGGATTCATACCAGAGATGCAAGGATGTTTTAACATATGTAAATCAATAAATATCATAAAACATAAATGGACTGAAAGACAAAAAACACATGATAATCTCAATTGGTGCAGAAAAAGCCTTTGACAAGATTCAGCATCCCTTCATGTTTAAAGTTTTAGAGGGAACTGGACTGAAGGGATCATTCCTAAATATAATCAAAGCCATATAAAACAAACCTACAGCCAACATCATCCTAAATGGAGAAAAATTAGAACCATTCCCTTTAAAGGCAGGAACCCAGAAAAGCAGCCCACTATCACCACTCCTCTTCAATATAGTCCTTGATACTACTTGCTGGGCAATAAGGAAAGAGAAGGGAAATTAAAAGGATACTAATTGGAAAAGAGGAAGTCAAACTATCCATATTTGCAGATGATATTAGTTTACCTGAGGGGTGCTAAAAACTCTAACAGAAAACTCCTGGAAACAACTAAGAGTTTCAGTAAAGTGGCAGGATACAATTTTTTAAAAAAAATATTTTAATTTTTTATGTGTATGAATGTACTGTCTGTGTGTAGGTCTGTACACCCATGTTGTGCAATGCCACAGAGGTCAGAAGAGGGTGTCAGATTCCCCTGGAATTGGAGTTAAAGATGGTTCTCAGGATACAATTTTTTTCAAGTGTAAAGTTTGTTTGTGTTTTTTTCTTACAGTGCTTTTATTGATGTTTTGTGTATTTCAGACATCATTTTTCAGTTCTTTAGACATAGTCCCCTTTCCCTTCCCCCTACCCAAAGCCAGATCATGCATTCTGCCATAACTGTCCTGCATGCATCTTTCTCTCAGTCTTTTTTTTCTTTCTGTATTTTTAGGAATTCACATTTTCCTCCTTTAATTTTTATATATTCTAAATATGATACATACTTTCCACCATATACAGTATTACGAGTTGAAAGTAAGTGGTGGGTCGTAACCAAGAAAAATCAGTGACCTTTCTTTACACTAAACAAGCAACTGGAGAAGGAATATAATGAGACCTTCCCACTGACAATAGCCTCAAAAAAAAATAAATAAAATACCTGGGAACAAACCTAACCAAAGACACCAAAGATCTCTACAACAAAAATTTTAAACCCCTGAAGAAGGATATTGAAGATGATATCAAAAGATGGAAAAACCTCCCATGCTCATGGATTGGAAAAATTAATATAGTAAAATTGTCCATTCTACCCAAATTAGTATCCAGATTCAATGCAATCCCAATTACAATGCCCGTGAGTTTCTTCACAGACTTGGAAAAAAAATCCTTAAATTCATAAGGAAAGACAAAAGATCCAAATAACTAAAGCAACCCTGAGCAAAAAATGCGATGGGGGGGATCACCTTACCATTCTTCAAGCTGTACTACACAGCTATAGTCATTTAGGGGCTGGAGAGATAGCCTAGTGGTTAAGAGCACCGACGCTCTTGCAGAGGACCCGGGTTCGATCCCCAGCCCCCACATGGCGGCTAAACCGTCTGTAACTCCATTCCAGGAGAACTCCAGTTCCGGGAATCGAGACCCTTTTTGACCTCCGCGGCATTGCACGACATGGGTGCACAGACCTGCATGCAGACACTACATTCATACACATACAAAAAATAAATAAATAATAAAAAAAAAGTTTAAAAAAAAATAAAGACAGCTTTAGAGTGGCAAAAAAAAAAAAAGAGCCATTGACCAGTGGAACAAAACTGAAGATCCAAACTTGAGCTCATACAATTTTAGCCACCTAATATTCAATAAAGGGGCCAAAAAAAAGCTCATTGAAGGAAAGATAGCATCTTCAACAAATGGTGCTTGCAAAATTGGATCATCATATGTAGAATGAAATTAAACCCCTACCTCCCACCCTGTACAAAAATCAACTCCAAGTGGATCAAAGACGTCAGTGTGAAACCGGAAACTCTGAAGGTGATAGAAGAAAAAGTTGGTAGCAATCTACAAGACATAAGGTGTAGAAAAGACTTCTAAATCAAACAGCAGCTGCATAGGAAATAAGCTCAACAGTGGACAAGTGGGACCTCATCAAACTCAAAAGCTTCTGCCAAGCAAGAAACAATCAATGAACTGAAGAGACAACCCACAGAGTGAGAGGAAATCTTCACCAGTGATACACCTGACAGACATTCGCGTACAGAATATATAAATACTCAAAAACAAAGAAGTATAAAAACAAATGACTAACTCAAAAAACAATGATGGATTAAAGAGCTAAACGAGACTTCACCAGTGAGGAGTAAAGATTGCGAGAAACATATTTATTTATTTATTTATTTATTTATTTATTTATATTTTTTTTATCAAATCTAGACCCATGTCCCCCACCCTATCTTCCGACCCCACCAGAGCTCATGCATGCTGTCAAATGTGCTTTTCATCTCTTTGTCAGTCTTTTTCAATATTCTCCATGTGGAAGTTGACTGTTTTGAGCAGAGGTTCACTATTTCAGTCAGTTCTTTGATGCAGTCCTTTCTGTTGTTGTTGTTGTTGTTGTTGTTGTTGTTGTTGTTGTTTCCAAATGCATCACTCCAACTGCTTGGACAAAAAGTTCAAGGGCCATGCACAAGAAATATTACAACAGGTAATTGACACTAGATCCAAGATGAGGGATACCCTTCATTCTTTGTTTTTCTGGACTGTGTTACTTCACTCAGAATGATGTCCTTAGCTCCGTCATTTTCCTGCAAGCTCATGATGTCATCTTTCTTTACTGCTGCTAGAAACTCCATGTGTAGATGTACCACATTTTCTCTGTCCACTCTCAGTTGAGGGGCATTTGGGTTGGTTTCCAGCTCCTTGCTATTGGAAGAGAGCTGAAATAAACATGGCTGTGCATTATATCTTTGTGGTGGGGTGAGCTTTGAGGGTACATGCCTAGGAATGGTGTATGTGCCTGGTCGGCTGTGCAAGTTCATTCACATATGCTCGTCCGGTACCACACATATGCTTCCATGACGGGTACCAGTACATATCCCACCACCATCGGATCGTATGTGTTTTCCCTTTCCCACAACTCTCCCAGCATTGGTATCATTTGTTTTCTTGATCCTAGCCAGTTTTGTTGGAGTAAGATGATATCTTAAAGTGGGTTTGATTTGCATTTCCTTAATGATTAGTGATGTTGAACACTTCTTTTTTTTTTTTTTTGTTTTTTTTTTTAATTTTTATTGATGGTTTGTGCACTTTATACATCAGTTTTCCATCAGTTCGGCATTATTTCCCTTTCCCTTCCCCCCCACCCCACCCCTCCCAGATCATGTATTCTCCATAACTGTCCTGCATCTTTCAGGTTTTTTTTTTTTCATTTTTAGCTATAAGTGATAATCCATGAGTATAAGCATCCTTCGTGCAAAACCAATCTATAGACGTTGTGCCCAAACCCCCACAGTCCACCATTCAGTGGAGGTTGACAGGTTGTTTGTTCGATGTTTGAACACTTCTAAGGTGGAGAAATATCTTAAAAAATGTTCAATGTCATTAATAATTAAGGAAATGAAAATTAAAAACCACTCTGAGATATCATCTCACTCTGATAAGACTGGCTGCTAAAATCAAGAAAACAAAAGACACCAAATGCTGGAGAGGTTGGGGGAAAGGGAACACTCACCCACAAATGTTGTTGGAATGTAAATTCATACAACCACTGGGGAAAGCAATGTGGAGACCCTTGAAGACTCAAAATGTGTCTACCACCTGACCCAGCATACCACTCCTGGGTATATACCCACATGACTCATCCTACTGCAAAGATACATGCACAGCTATGCTCTTTTCACAATAGCAAGAGATTGGAACCAACCCAAATGCTCCTCAACTGATGAGTGGATACAAAAATGTGATACATCTACACATGGAGTCTTTTCAGGTAAAGAAAGATGACATTATGAATTTTGCAGGTAAATGTATGGAACTGGAAGCCATATGCTAAGTAAAGTCCCCCCCCCAAAAAAAAAAACCACACATGAGAATGTTTTCCTCATTTGTGGATCTAATACCAAATTCCCCAATTGAAAGACCAAGCTGAGCACGTTATTGTTATATTTCTTTTTATCTGGAGCAGCTGTGATGTTATAATGTGAATTCTTAATGAGCCCTGGAATTAACTTACCTACTTACTTTTAGACATGGTAATTAATGTATATGGGCAGAAGGTATATATCCATATTTTAGAATAATATACAAATTAAAGGAAAAAATAGGAACTCCTCCGAAACATATATTCAGAATTAACATAAGGTTATTCCCGGAGGACATAATTCTGGTACCTAATGATGTTTATATAGGCATATTTTGGAGCATACAATTAGGAGGGAACCACAACATATAAAGACTGGGTACAAGAACAGACTATATAGTTAAATTTTGCGCCAAACATAAAAACTCTCTGCAGAGAAAACTTTAAAAAACTGAGAGAAGATGCAGGACATGTATGGCAGAATGCCTAACTGGGGTGGGGTGGGAGGAAGAGAAAGAGGGAAAAAAAAAAAAAAAATGATGTCTGAAATACACAAACATCAAAAAAGTATTATATTTTACAAGAGAAGTATCCAGTGGGACCTACGATAAAGTATGTCACACTGTAAAAGAACTACTTGAATCTTTAAATTTATCCAAACAGAGCTCAGGAAACAGGTTAGAAAAAGGAGTAGCACCACTTACTATTACCCCAATTCATTCACTAGCAAAGGTTTTTATCCTGGCTATTACAGTGCTCTGCTAGTCTAGAGATAGTGGTTCCAAAGGCAAGAATATATCTACCAGGAGAGAAAATGATTTGTTTGAACTGAAAGTTAAGATTTTCAGCTGGAACTTTGGGGTTTTCCTTTCTCCAAGCCAATACACAAAGGAGGCACCCTTTACTTGTTGGAGTATATGTAACTGATCAGCTTTCCAAAATGGAATTGAACTTCTTCCTAAAATGGTGGTAAGGAAGAGTGCATCTGAAATACAGGAACTCCCTTAGGGTGTGTCTTATATTACCATGCCTGCTAATTGAGGTCAACAGAGAGCCCAATCTAGGAAAACTTTGGGTATGAAGGTATTCATTGTAGTCATGTGTTTGTGTGTGTGTTGTGGTGTGTGTGTGAGAGAGAGAGAGAGCGAGAGGGAGAGAGAGAGGAGAGAGAGAGAGAGAGAGATCCAAATACTTTGGTTTCTTTTATTCATTTTCTCCCATAACAATGTAATGGCTGTGTTAGTATCATAAAAACTAAACATCATTAAAAGGTCTCATCTGCTCTTGGAAGGAGATTAGTGCTTTTCTTTTGGTTATCCATAGAGAAGTTTTATGTGAGGTGGAATTATAGCATTGCTACCACCTCTATATGGAAATTAAGTTATAACAGAAAAAGATGCATATGAGTGTCAGTTATATTGGCCTGAAATAAACCTGGGACAATTATTTATATGTCTAACTTGCTTAAGAATGACCAGTAGCTCATCAAATGTTAATTTGGATGTGCCTGTGAAGGGGTTTGCCACAAGACATTAGGATTAGATCAGAAAGGATTGAGTAAAGAAGATCTGACCTCACCACTGAGCATGCACCATCATCGCCTCCATTAAAGAACCTCAGAGAAAAAGGCCCAGAGTGAAAACTCCCCTTCCTAAGCTGAAACATTCATGTTGTTCTGCTCCCAGACACCAGAGGTCTTGCTTCTTATGCTTTCAAAGTCTGGGATTTACAACAGCACCGATTTCCCATCACCTACATCTATTCTCAAGGCTTTGTATTTAAATTGAGCTATCCAAACAGCTTTCCTGGTTCTTAGATTTAATGAATAAAAGATTGGAAGACTTCCCAGTTCCATAATTGCAAGATCCAATACCTATACTTCCTATTGGCTCTGTTTTGCCAGATAATCCTCAATAATATGCTATCAGATTCTCATTGAAAAATGTTTTCTTTGATATGCATGAGCTCATCACAACATTGTATATGATCAATAGACAATGCCTAGAACTTTCTAGACAAAAAGATCCCTAAATTCAGAAAATCATGAAGTAAATTGGTGAGTATAATAGGATAGATATCAGAAAGACATTAGTTTTAGTGAGTATAATTATGTTATTTGCTGTATTAAAATAAATGTTTTCAGTTGGAATTGTTATATGTTATTGATATAATTAAAATCTTTTATTTTTTGTGAAGCAAGGACCTCCTATTAGTCCCAGCTGGCCTAGAGCTCACTCTGTAGACCAGGCTACCTTGAACTCACAGAAATCCGCCTACCTCTGCCTCCTTGAGTGTTGGGATTAAAGGTGTGTGCCACCCACACCAGCATCTTTTTTATTTTTATTTCATGCAGTCTGTTATACAGCTTTGTGCCTTTGGATTTTCACGTACCTGCCTAGTTATGTCTCTGAAATTTCATTAACATAACTGAAATATAAATCTCCTTCTTGCCATATTACAACCGCAACAACCAAATTCAAAACAAGTCATACTTGCATGGAATGTGTGTCTGAGTGGTATATGTGCGTGTGCTGTCTCGTCTTTCTGTCTTTCTGTCTGTTCTGTATAGCTGTTTCATCCAAATTGAAACATCCCTCTCTGAAGGGATGAGGAGATTCATAACTCAGGAAGTAATAAAACAGGATTCACAAAACATCTCCCAGATTATATGAGCAGTAAAGAATTTCCTGAGTGAGAAAAGATTCTCTAATGGAGCTGCATGCAAGTCACATATACAACACACACACACACACACCAAACAACGCACACCGTTCTGTAATAAAGAATCTTAGAAAATGTTAGAAATTTTAACATTCAGAAAAATTGAAACATGGAATTATTTTAGAGCTGTCTCTAATTTGAGTATTATGGCCTAATAAATTGAAGATTTTTCTCTATTTTCTAGTAATAAAAAAATACTGTGGTTTCAATATAGAAGAAAATTTGTATTTGGATAATTTTTTTTCTTTGAATTTACATTTTAGGTGAAAAATTACATGACATATGTTTCTCTCTCTCTCTCCTCTCTCTCTATTATATATATATTATATAGATATGTATAGACTGATGAATGATAGATAGATAGCTAGATAAGACTGGAATATGCAAACATATGCATCATGGAATAATTGGATAATGCTAATCAGTATATCAACTTCAAAATATGCTTACCTTTAATGTAGCAAGAGAATATTTACAATACTTTCTTTTAGCAATTTTGAAATATTAGTGTAATGCTGAAGATATTTTCTAAAAAGTGCATTGTTAGAGAATTCAGTAGTTGTGTGAGCATCATAGAGCAAGATGAGGCAGTATACCACATGAAGCACTTACGCTGTAAGGCATCCTTACCATATTCCATGAGAAGCCCAACAGTGATTGAAACTGTTATGTGGTGCATTACTGTACAGACTATAGTTGTTCATTTTGCCAACGGGAAGTCTTACTGTACATGTGACTTTTCTCATATCTTTCCTTTAGAAATTTATGAGTTTCCTTTTCTCTGTAAAATATGAATAGATTACTTTCCACTATATACAGTAATTACAGAGTCTCAAAGTAAGTGGTGGATCAATTTGAGAGCCCATGAAGAGATTTACATTAAAACGATACAGTTGCTTTCAGATAAACAGAAATATAACAATATGTTGTTCAGCTTGCCTTCATCGGGGGACCTGGTGTTAGCATCACAAATGAGGGAGACCATTATGCCTCTTGTTTTTGGGACTGTGGTTACTTCACTTAGCATAATGGCCTCGAATTGCATTCATTTACCTGCAAAGTCATGATGTTATCTTTTCTTTATGGCTGAGTAGTACTCCATTGTAGATGTACCACATTTTTTCATCCACTTTCCAGTTGAGGGGCTTGGGTTGGTTCCAAACTCTTTGCTATTGTGAGAGAACTGCAATAACTGGATGTGATGTATCTTTGTGGGAGGATGAGTCCTGTGGGTATACCCAGGGTGGTATGCCTGGGTCAGGTGGTAGGTTTGTTTGTGGTCTTTTTTTTTTTTTTTTTTGTATGTGTTGAATGTATTGTCTGCATGCAGGTCTGTGCACCCGTGTCGTGCAAGCCGCTGGAGGTCAGAAAGAGAGTCTCAGATTCCCCTGGAACTGGAAGATCTCCTGGAATTGGAGTTTAGCCGGTTCTTAGCCGCCATGTGGGTGCTGGGGATCGAACCCGGGTCCTCTGCAAGAGCGTCGGTGCTCTTAACCGCTAGGCTATGTCTCCAGCCCTCATTTTGGGTCTTTTAAGGGTCTCCACACTGCTTTCCATATGGTTTGCACAAGTTTACATTCCACCAGCAGTGGATGAGTGTTCCCCTTTCCCGACAACCTCTCCAGCATTTGTGTCTTTTTGTGTTCTTGATCTTAGCTAGTCATATCAGAGTGAGATGATATCAGAGAGTGGTTTTAATTTTCATTCCTAATTATTAATGAATGTCGACACACTTTTTAAAATATTTCTCAGCCATCTTTACTTCTCACCTGGGTGAAGTCTCTGTTCAGCTCTTTACTCCATCTTTTGAGTGAATCATTTTTTATTACTCTTTGCTTTTTGAGTAGTCTAATATATTCTTGACATTAATACTCTGTCAGATGAATCATTCTGTGGGTTTCCTCCCACTCTGTGGATTTTCTCTTCAATTCCTTGATTGTTTCTTTCACTGTAAAGAAGCTTTTGGAGTTTGATGTGGTCCCATTTGTCCACTATTGACCTTATTTCCTCGTGCAGCGACTGTCCCTGATTTAGAAAGTCTTTCCTACACCTATGTCTTATAGGTTGTTACCAAATTTTTCTTCTATCACCTTCAGGGTTTCAGGTTTTACATTGAGATCTTTGATTGACTTGGAGTTGATTTTTGTACAGGATGAGAGGTAGAGGTTTAATTTTGTTCTTCCACAACTGGTGATTCCAGTTTTGTCAGCACCATTTGCTAAAGATGCTATCCTTCCTCCATTGAGATTTTTGGCCATTGTCAAAAATGAGTGGCTGTAATTGTATGAGCTCACGTTGGATCTTCATTTTCTTCCATTGGTCAATGGTCGTTTTTGTGCCAGTACCAGGCTGTCTTTATGACTATGGCCCTGTAATATAGCTGAAGTCTGGTAGAGCAATCCCCCCTATATTACATTTTTTCACTCAGGGTTGCTTAATTATTCGGGGTCTTTTGTTTTTTCCGTATGATTTAAGGATTTTTTTTTCCAAGTCTAAAAGCACGGGGATTTTGATTAGGATTGCATTAAATCTGTATATCAATTTGGGTTAAGGAGTATAATGGAAATTTTTACTATATTAATTTTTCCAATCCATGAGCATGGAAGATCTTTCCATCTTTTGATATCATTTCGATCTCCTCCAGGGTTTAAAATTTTTGTTGTAGAGATCATGGATATCTTTGGTTAGGTTTGTTCCCAGGTATTTTATTATTTTTGAGGCTATTGGTGTGGGAAGGTCTTCTTATATTCCTTCACTGTTTATTGTTGGTGTAAAGAAAGTCTACTGATTTTTCCAGAGTTATTTTTGTATCCTGCAACTTTACTGAAACTCTTATTGTTTCTAAAGTTTTCTGGTGGAGTTTTTAGCATCCTTAGGTAAACTAACATATCATCTGCAAAAAGGGATAGCTTAACTTCTTTTCCAATTTGTACTCCTTTATTGCTTCTCTGTCTTATTGCCTTAGCAGCATTTCAAGCACTATTTAAAGAGGAGTGGTCATGGGGCAGAGCTTGCTGGGTTCCCTGCTTTAAGGGAATGGTTCCAATTTTCTCCAGTTGGTGATGGTTGGCAGTGGATTTGCTATATATGGTTTTGATCAGTTGAAGAAATGTTCCCGTCAGTCCAATTCCCTATGGACTTTAACATGAAGGATGCTGGATCTTGTCAAGGCTTTTCTGCATCATTGAGATGATTGATGTGTTTTATTGTCTTTCAGTCCATTTCTGTGTTTATGATATATCATTGATTTTGTATGTTGAACTCTACCTGCATGTCTGTATGAAGCCAACTTGGTCATGATGGGATGATCTTTTGATGTGGTCTGTATGCATTTGCAAGTATTTTGTTGAGAATTTGATTCTATTCATTTTAAAGATATGGGCTATAGCTTTATTTTTGGTTGTATTTTTCATGGTTTTGGTATTAAGGTGATGCTGGCTTCATAGAAGCAATTTGGGAGAATTCTCTCTGTTTGTATCTTCTGAACAGATTGAGTGTTAATGGTTGTTGGACCTCTTTGAATGTTTTAAATAATTCTGCTGTGGATCCATCTAGGCTGGTTTTTTTTAGTTGGGAGTATTTTTAGTAAATCTTCAATTTCCTCATATTATGGTCTGTTTTAAACTGTACATCTTCTGCTGGTTGGTGGTGCACACCTTTAATCTTAGCACTTGGGAGGCAGAGGCAGGCAGATCTTGTGAGTTCAAGGCCAGCCTGGTCTACAAAGTGAGTTCCAGGACACGCTAGCTACAGAGAGGAAAAAAAAAAAAAAAAAAAAACCAAATAAAATAAAATAATAAAAAATAACTGTATATCTCTTCTTGGTTAAGCTTGTTGGCTCTCCAGGTTTCAAATATTCATCATTTCTCTTAGGTTGTCAAATTTAGTGGAGTATAGTTTTTGAAGTATTCCCCTATGACTGTCTGGATCTTTACTTTGTCTGTTGTGATGTTTCCCCTTTATCATAATACTATTGATTTGGTGTTGGTTCTTTCTTTTTTTTCTCTTTTCTTTTATTTTTTTGTTAACTGGATAGAGGTCTGTCTATTTTGTTTATCTTTTCAAAGAACCAGCTTTTGGATCATTGATTCTATGTATTTTCTTTGTTTTTATTTCATTGATTTCTACTCTGATTTTTGTGATTTCTTCCTGTCTTTTGGGTTGGGTTCGTTTGTTTTGTCTCTCATGTGCTTTTAGCTGCAGGTTAGATCGTTTATTTGTTCCTGTTCTTGTTTTCTTGTATGGGCACTTAGGGCTATAAATTTCCTCTCAAGACTGCTTTTAAAGTATCCCACAAGTTTTGTTGTGTTGTATTGTCTTTTTGTCAGTTTATTTCTTTATTTCACTCTTTATTTCTTCCCTGACCACTTCATTATTCAGGATGGTATTGCTTAGTCTCCACATGTTTCTTGTAAAGTTGGGTTTATTCTGGTGTTCATATGAGCTTTATTGCACTGTGGTCTGGTAGAATGCATGGAATAATTTCACATCCTTTTGATTTTTGTTGAGATTTCTTTTTTGTCCCCAATACTTGTATTGATTTTGAGAATTTCATGAGGCACTGAGTAGAAAGTATATTCTCTAGTGTTTGGGTGGAATATTCTGTAGATGTCTGTGAGGTCCATTAGTTGTATCATATCGTTCAGTTCTGTTTATTCTTTGATTATTTTTTGTAGTTTGATCTATCAAGGTGCTCAATGGGGTGTTAAAATCTCCCACTATTAGTGTGTTGGAGATATCTGTGTCTGGAGGATCCCCAATGTCATTTATATAGTTTGGTGCACCAGTGTTTGGTGCTATAGACACTGAGGATGTGAAGTCTTACATAGTTAAATGTTCCTTTGACAAGGATGATAATGGACCTCTTTGTTCTCTTCGATTAGTTTTCACTTTGAGATCTATTGTCTGATATGAGAATAGCCAAGCCATCTTGCTTATTTCTTGGCACCATTTTTTTCCATCCTTCAACCTCTAAGATGGTCTGTCGATTGAGAGTGAGATGGTTTCCTGTAGACAGCATATAGAAAGAATCTGTTTCCTGGACTGGAGAGATGGCCTAGCAGTTAACAGCAGCCGACTGCTCTTGCAGAGGACCCGGGGGGTTCGATCCCCAGCCCCACATGGCGGCTGAGAAACCGTTTTTTATCTCCAATGTCCAAGAGAACTCCAGTTCCAGGGGAATTGACACCCTCTTCTGACATCCGCGGCATTGCACAACACGGGTGCCCAAACCGTCATGCCGACTGTACACTCTACACAAATAAATATAAAAATAAAAAACAGATAAATATGTTTTTTTAAAAGAAGAACTGTTTCCTAATCCAATCTCCAAGTTCTATCTTTTTGATTTGTGGAGTTGAGAAATCGTATTTAAGGTTTGTTTATTGAGGATATGTGTTGCTTCCTTTCACCTTTATTTTTTGTCTTGCATTTTGGGTCCTAAGTTGGCATTTACTCTGCTGGTGCTTTTGTTGCTTTCTCCTCTTTCATATGCTTAGGGATGTCGCTCCTTCCTCTGTTCTTTGGTGTTGCTTAAGGATTTTCTCAACGGTTTAGTGTTTTCTTAGTCATGTATTCTTTCATCTTTGTTCGGTTGTGAAAGATTTTTCTTTCTCCTTCAATGATTGACCAGTTTGCTGGATATAGTAGCTCTGTGGTTGGCATTTAACGTCGTTTAGCACAAGAATATTTTGGTTAATTCTTCTAAGTTCACAGTTTGGACTGAGAAGTCAGTCTGTGAAGCTGTAGGTGGTTCCCCTTTATATCTAACTTATTGTTTTTCTCTTGTGGGCTTTCAGATTTGTCTTTGTTTGAAGCATCTTGTGTTTTTAACCAATTATATGGCTTTGGGTAGTTTCTTTTATTATCCTGACTATTGGTGTTCTATTGCTTACTTGTATTTGGATGGGATTGTCTTTTGCAGTTTGGGAATATTTCTTCTATTATCCGGTTGAAATCTGGTCAATAGTGTTGTCTTGCGATTCTTTCTCCTTCCTCTACCCTATGATGTGGAGGTTTGGCCTTTCATAGTGTCCTGCCATGGTTGTTCACTCTATTGTTGTTTTTTGGTTTTTCCATAATCTTTACTTGAGCTTGTCTAGTTGCTCGTAACATCCTACAGGTCTGAACATCCTTTTTTTACCTTTTCCATTCTGCCTTCTGAGCTTTTTCTCATCCTTTCCTGGTGCTAGATGACTATTTCCTTTTTTCATTATCCCATGATTTCTTAGATTTTCCATGTCCCTCTGGAGACTGTCATTTCATCTTTAGCTTTGTTCCTTGTTCTTGGGTCATTTCATTTTTTCATTTCAGCTTGGGATTTTTTCAGCATTCCACTTTCTTTTCCGAGTTTGTCTTTCCTCCCTTTAGGTCTTTCAAACATTTGTCATTATCTCCCTCTAGGTCCTTCTGAGTTTTTCATTCCCTCCCCCTAGTTCCTAATTTCTTTGAATATGTCTACAGTTGTTCTTCTAAGCCGGTGTCTTGGCTTGCTTCCTTGGAATTCCTTTTTAGGGATCTTCTGTAGGATTAGTTGAGTTCGGTGTGGATTTCTTATGAAGGTTTTCGCACGTTGTTTTTTTCTTTGTGTTATTCGGCCTTTGGATTTGTTGCTGGTTTTTCTTTTTTTTTGTTTTTTGTTTGTTTCTTTTCTTCTGGCACCTCGATGTTGGCTCACAAGACTCATAATACTCAATGTGGGCCCTGCTAGAGTCCTCGTGCACCACAGTTCCACCAGGTTGATGGGGGTTGTGACTGTTGTTGTTGTTACTTTTCTTTTCTGATGTTGCGCCTGGTGATTGGATGAAGTTCAATTGGACCCCCAAGGGTGCAGTCAATGTACACCTTGCCCACTGGCACCTCAGATCCATACGGCTGTCTGAAGCCCATCAGCGAATTCTCAGGGCAGGTGTTGAGGCCCCCAAAGGTCAAGCAGATTCTCATTTTTTTTTTTTTTTTTTTTTTTTTTTTTTTTTTTTTTTTTTTTTTTTGCTTTTTTGTTTTTGTTTGTTTTTTTTTTTTGCCATATGGCAGACCTCGAGACTCTGGCGCCTGTCTGAAGCCCTATGACTTTTTTATTCCTGAAATAATTCACTGAGTCATTTTAACAGGGTCACTCTAAAATTAGAACAAAATGACAAAAAGTTCCATTGTATTTGCAGAGTCCCAAATAGCTCAAAATCTTATGAGAAATTAAGACTTTAATTTTATAGGTTAGTTTTTGCCACATAACAAAATATTCCAAAACTCATTTATAAAAATATNAGTTTTTTTTTTTTTTTTATTGGGTCTTCAATTTCCTCAAATGTTATGAGTCTGTTTAAACTGTCAACCTCTTCTTGGTTAAGTTTTATTGGTTCCCAGGATTTCAGATATTTATCCATTTCTCTTAGGTTTTCAAACTTATTAGAGTATAGATTTTTGAAGTAATCTCATATGATTGTCTGGATCTTTTCTTTATCTGTTGTGGTGTTTCCCTTTTCATTACAAATGCTATTAATTTGGAGTTGCTCTTTCTTTTGGTTACCTGGGCTAGAGGTCTGTTTTTATCTTGTTTGTTTTTTCAAAGAACTAGCTTTTGGATTCATTGATTATTTTGTATTGTTTTCTTCATTTCTATTTCATTGATTTCTGTTATTTCTTCCTGTCTGTTGGGTTTCGGGTTCCTTTTTTGTCACCTCTCAAGTGTTTTTAGCTGTAGTGTTAGATCATTTATTTATTCCCTTTCTGTTTGTTTTTTAATATGGGCACTTAGGGCTATAAATTTCCCTCTTAAGACTGCTTTTAAAGAATCCCATAGGTTTTGTTGTGTTGTATTGTCTTTTTCGTTTAGTTCCATGAATACTTTTATTTCATTATTTCTTCTCTGACCCATTCATTAGTCAGGATTTTGTTGTTTAATCTTCATGTGTTCTTGTGGCTAATTAGACTTATTCTGGTATTAATATTGAGCTTTATTGCACTGTGGTCTGATAGAATGCATGAAATTATTTCAATCCTTTTATATTTGTTGAGGTTTTTTTGTGTCCCAGAATGTGGTCGATTTTGGAGAATGTTCCATGGGATGCTGAGTACAAAGTATATTCTCTGGTGTTTGGGTGGAATATTCTGTAGATGTCTGTGAGGTGTATTTGTTGTATTATATTGTTTAGTTCCAGTGTCTCTCTGTTTATTTTTTGTCCAGTTGATCTATCTGAGGGGCACAGTGGGGTATTGAAATCCCCCACTATTAGTGTGTTGGGATTAATTTGTGTCTTGAGGACCTGAAGAATTGTGTTTGTATAGTTTGGTGCACCTGAGTTTGGTGCATAAACATTTAGGATTGTGAAGTCTTCCTGGTTATTTGTTCCTTTGACAAGGATATAATGGCCCTCTTTGTCTCTTCTGATTGACTTTACTGTGAGGACTATTTTGTCTGATATTTATATAGCAACTCCTGGTTGCTTTTTGGTACCATTTGCTTGGAATATATTTACCATCTTTTCACTTCAAGTTGGTATTTGCCTTTGAGGGTGAGATGAGTTTCTTATAGGCAGCATATTGATGGATTCTGTTTCCTAATCCATTCTCCCAGTCTATGTCTTTTGATTGGGGAGTTTAGACCATTAATGTTTAAGGTCATTATTGAGAGATGTGTGTTGCTTCCTTTCAACTTATTCTTTGTTTGCATTCTTGGTCTAGGTTTGTATTTACACTGTTATGCTTTTATTAGTTTCTGTCTTTAGTTGGTCGGGGATACTTGCTCCTTTCCTCTGGCTTTCATAGTTTGCACTGAGAAGTCAGCTATAATTCTGATGGGTTTCCCCTTGTATGTAATTTGTTGTTTTTCTCTTGTGGCTTTCAGTATTTGTCTCTGTTTTGAGCATCTAGCATTTTAACTATGATATGGCATGCTCGAGGGTTCCTCCTTGGCAATCCCAAACAACCATCAATCCTGCACTTTTGCTCCACATTGCCGTCTTTCCCTCCCGTGGTCCTCCAAATGAAGTCCAGTAAGCACTGCATCCTGTCTCATTCTCCCTGCACTGGCCTCCATGATACAGCTCATATAGTCCAACAATGGCAGTCTATATTCTGACGAGGCTGACATCCCCTTAGCTGTTTACTCCACAAGCTGGGTGTCTCAGTAGTCCCCATCTGGCATTGAAGGATTGGAGGGTTCTTGGAGAGACATGAGTCTTCAGTCCATATTGGAAGGTTAAAAAGCTGTGTCTCATGTCTTTGAGGAGTGCCCAGAGCGGAGGCAGCCACAGAGTTGATGCACTTGCCAAGAAGAATTGAAGATAGGCCAAACAACAGTACTCTTTCTTTTTTTCTTTTTGTCTCTTTACTAAGATCTCACATTCTATGTCTGCAGTACTGTTTCTCTGGTCTTACTGATTATTTATATCTGGTTGTACTTTCCTTTTGGATGCTTAAGGCCACACAGTTAGCCCAGACTAACCAAGGTTTTTGTTTTCTCAAAGTCAGTTGAGGATATGGTCCTCAGAGGTCTCTCAGGGTTTTTTTTTTGGGGGGGGTGGGAGTGCCTTGCTCCTTTCAGCTTTTCATTTATCAGTTCCATCCACTTGAGGACAAAAGCAGGTCTTACTAGACCAGGCTTCCTTTTCTGAAGCATGAGAAGACTTTCCTCTTTATAGACTGGACACTGGCTGAAATCCCATTTGTGGCTCTCCAAGACCTTCCTGAACAGGAAGACTGGTGACCCACATTTGCAGGACATTTCAAGAGATGCCCCCATGCATAATCCCCTAAGACTTAGTTGACTTCTGAGGGCAAGGAACAAAGTTATCCCTTAGGTCCCTAGGCCAAATTGGTATGGGCATTAAGTATGTTCGTTAAGCACCCAGAAAGACTAAGTTGTACCAGCCTATTACACCTATATTAAAATTGAATCCTTTGGGAACAAACTGTATGTTATTTCCATATCATATTTCTTGATTTGCATCTTCCCATTTTAATCCCATATTACTCTAAAAGATGCACACATACCCTCCATCATGTAACAGAAACCAAGGTCTGAAAATAAATGTTAGGTTAGCTCTAGAACCTGTTTAGGGATCCACATCGCAAGAGCATAGTTGTCTTTAGATCATGAGAAATATAATATTAACGTTGTTCAGTTTGTCTTACAACTAGGTACTTGGTACTTAGCATCCACAGATGAGGGATTGTGTTACTGGGATTGTGTTACTTCACTTAACATAGAATCTAGTTCCATCCATTTACCTGCAAATTTCATGATGTCATCTTTCTTTACCGCTGCATAGAACTCCATTGTGTAGATGTACTACATTTTCTCTATTCACTCTTCGGTTTAGGGGCACTTGGGTTGGTTCCAGCTCTGCACTATTGTGAAGACAGCTGCAATAAACATGGCTGTACATGTATCTCTGTGGTAGTAAGAGTCTGATGGATATATTCCCAGAAGTGGTATGACTGGGTCAGGTGGTAGAGTCATTTTGAGTCTTTTAAGGGTTCTCCATACTGCTTTCCATAGTGGTTGTACAAGTTTGCATTCCCACCAGCAGTGGATGAATGTTCCTCTTTCCCCACACCCTCTCCAGCATTTAGAATCATTTGTTTTTTTGATCCTTGCCAGTCTTATCAGGGTGAGATAATTTCGTTGTTTATTTTCTTGGTATTTAGTTGTTTTTTTTTTTTTTATAATTCTTTTGGTATTTCAGGTACAATACTCTGTTAAATGTATGGTTGGCAAAATTTATTTCTCATTCTGTAGGCTGCCTCTTGAGGTGGTTAACAGTTTCTGTTATAGTACTGAAACTTTTACACTTTATGAAGTCCCACTTGTTCAGTTGTTGGTCTTATTTCCTTGCTGACATAGTCCTTTTTGGAAGTTCTTCCTTGAGCCTGAAGTCCATCCTCTATTCTTTCTTCTAGCAGTTTCAGAGTTTAGGTCTAACACTGAGCTCTTTGATCCATTTGGAATTTGTTTTCATACAAGGAAGATTAAATTTCACTCTTCTATAGACAGATATCCAGTTTTCCTAACACCATTTGTTAAAGATGTTGTCATTGTCAAATGTATACTTTTGGTATCTTTGTGAAAAATCAGGTGGCTGTAGGTGCATAGATTAATATTCTAAATTCAATTCCATTGATCAATATGCTTGTTGTTTTGTGCCAGTGCCATGCTGTTTATTGCTATTTTGAATCTGTAGTATAACTTGAGATCAGGTATGATGATACCGCCATCAGTGTTTTTAGTTTTCAGGATTGTTTTAGCTATCCGGGGTCTTTTGTGCTTTCTTATGAATTGTAAGATTGTTTTTTTTTTCAATTTCTTTGAAGCATTGCATTGGAATCTTAATAGTGACTTCACTGAGATTGTAGATTGTTTTTGGTAAGATGATAATTTTCATAATACTGATCCTACAAGTCCATGAGCATTAGAAATCTTTCCATCTTCTTGTCTCTTGTTCAATTTCCTCAGTGTCTTAAAGTTTTCATTGTACAATTCTTTCATTTCCTTGGTTAGATTTATTCTAAGATACTTGCAGTGGCTGGGACATGGAAATAGCCTAGATGCTCATCAACTAATAAAAGGTCACAAGAAAGCATAGAACTTATATACAGTGGAATTTTATTTATCTGTAAAGAAGAATAAAATTACTAAATCTTCAAGAAAATGGACCTAGAGAACATTATACAAGGTAGTAAATCTTTGGATCTGTGTGCTTAATTTGGAGTACGTGTAAAACCAAGGAAAGTAGAAACAGACCATTGGTGTGGAGGGGAGAAGAAATATCTTAAGGGAGGGATGCTAGCACACAGGTGATATGAAGGGGGAAAGGGGAATAATGGGGAGGGAGATTTAAGGTTTCTACTATTATTTAAACATATCTATATACTGAACTGGAGTTACACTAGATAGGAGATTGTGTTCTTCCCAGAAGCTAATTAGAAGCCCAGTGCAAGATGTGTGCGATATAACCCCCAAGTTGTTGGTTAGAGTGTCCCAGAGAGACTCCCAAACAATACCCAGCCTTGCCATTTCTTTAGGGTGCCCACCAAAACTTGAAGATAAGACTCTATTTGTGAAGACGTCATATACTTTTGTCACAGGATATGGAGATATCAAGTTGATACTGAGTAGGATCTTTTTTCCTGCTGGCTAGGTTTCATAACACTGTAAGGTCCTATGCTCAGTGCTGCTGGTAAAAATCAAGTTCTGATCTGGTGTGAATCCTGTGACAAGATATGCCCATGGCTTGCAGTAGTGTTATGCTTGTCATAGGGTTAACCAACCAACTACTTTCTGTTTAGATTTAAGGACTTCTGCACAGAGGAAATGCAAGCCTTGCTTTTAATTCTGTCTGAAAACCCATGGGCAGGGAGCTCATGGACCTCCTTGTGAATCTACCACTAATTTGTGTACTGATTATAATAACAAATGGCCTTCTAAATCTGTATCTCTCTACACATAGATCAGTGTGCCTCTCGGACCTCGTAAGTGAAATTTCTTTGTGCAGTGGATAACATTTTACACAGCAACCCATGACTTACCAAAGTACAGAGAATCAACAGTTAGTGGAGTGCTCCACCAAAAATGAGATGTCTGTATTGGATTCCATCCCATAAGGCTCAAGGATCATTGTAGAAAAGTGGTTTGAAAGATTGTAAGAGTCAGAAGTTATGGAAGACCAAAGTAAAACTGCCTTCTGTACATATCAGGACTGCTGCACTCATGAACTCACAGGAACTGCGGTTGTCTTAACAATACCTGCACAAAATCAAGACAGTCAGTGTATTAGCATGGAGTGGGAAGCAACTCTGAAACCCCTACCCCTAACTGCAGAAATATTGCCAGTTGATGGCTTCTAGGGGAGAGTTTTTCTATTAGGGTGTGACCTCTGGTAGGTTGACCCTTCTAGAGTGGGTGGACTCATGAGTATGTGGACAGTCCAAGCTGGAATTAATGTGTTATTGAATCAAATAAAAAGAATACATGATGTTAGGCAGTAGGGAGGTTGGGATGGATCTAAGTGGAATCAAGGGGAGGAGATGGAGTGAATATGTAAAAACTGTGCATAGGCAGCCAGCCCAGTGGATGGTGCGTGAGATCTCTGAAGGACTTAATTGTAAGTCTCAGCACACTATGTAGTGTTAGCTTAAGGAACAAAATCTTCACAAATAACAATCATAACTAGGAAGAATCACAAGCATTAGTTCTTAATTATGTCTCAAAAGAAGAACCACTTTGTGATCCATATTTCATCTTTGCATTTTCTTCTTTCTGAAAAGGAGATGGCATTAAAAAACTATATCCATAATTTAATCTAAAGTTCTTTTGTGTGTTATTGAATACTTTCAGGTTCTGGCTATAACACATTATTACCTTGGAGATTTTTATCATCAAAAGTGGAATGAATCTAAGGGGAAGAGAAAAGAAAAGAAAAAGAACACAAAAACTCAGGTGTCTTTTTGATACCAATGATCAAAGACTGTGTTTTGACACTTTTGAAAATATGAATTGTTATTGCTCTTCTTCCCTGTAGTTGATATGTTGCTCTACAAGGTACCTGCTGTTCGTGGACATAACACAAACATTTTAGAGACTATTTGAACACTATGAATAAAAGTGACCCATTCAGCCTGGAAACATCTAATCTGGTTGTGATTCTCCCTCTTCCATTTCCCAAAAATCTCTGACTTTGATTTTTCATTTTAAATTACTACATCTATCTTTGCTAGTATCTTAACAGTAAATCACATCCTTGATTTATTTTCTTTCCATATGCTTCAGATTTAAAATATGTAACCTATTAAATTGATCACCAATACCAAAGTTCCACCAAAATCTTATAGCCACTCACTTCTTAGCACATACTTTCTCCATGATCACCTATTTATCACTATTCTTGAAAAAGTACCAACTTTTTATTAGAACTCTTATAACGCTTACACTGTCTTCACCAGAAGTTGTTTGTTTGCTTTCAGACAGCCTCTCCCTATAGCCCCAGCTGGCCTGGAACTCACTCTGTAGACCAGGCTGGCCTTGAACTCACAGAGATCCACCTGCCTCTGCTTCCTGAGTGCTAGGATTAAATGTGAGCACCACCATGCCCAACTCACCTGAAGTTTGAAGGTCAAGTAATGAAGATTCTAAGAAGCCTGCTTCAGGATGTTGAGGGAAGTGAGATCAGTTTTCCCCAGGGGACTAGCTCCCTGAGAGGTTATTTCATGTCAGTTTGGCAGCCTTATACACAGGTCCACATGAGTGCCCTTAAATGGACTGAATGCATTATATATAATATATAATATATAATATATAATATATAATACAATTATGCATTGTATATAATGCATTATATATAATGCATTCACATATATGTAACATTAGTAATCAAAGAAGAGGGTATATAATTAGAAGGAAGTGGAGGATGGGAGGAGTTGGGAGGAGACTGGGAGGGATGGAGATAATGCAAATATAATAACTCATGTATGAAAGTTTCAAAACAAATTGATTTTAAAAAGAAGGTTGCTTCATTTGTTTCTTCTACTTCCTATTCTGAAATTTAGCCTTTCTTAAGGTATGTGTGTGTATGTGTGTGCATGTGTAAGACACAGTCTTTAATGAACTCTAAAATTTCACTCTTCCTCACACCCAGTAGGGAAAAGGTAAGCAATTCATTTTAAGATAATTGCATTTGAGCATGAATTAATTAGGAACTCAAAGGAGAAGCAAAATGACTATAGTTTCACTATTCTATAGAGCAAATCACAGATAATTCCAGGCAAACCATTTGCAAAGTTATGTTTGAGAAAGGGAAGGCAAGGCAGCAGAGAAATCCTGATTCAGTCATGAACTGATTTTCAGAGAGACAACTAGTGTTCCTCAAGAGTAATGTCACCTTGTATAACTACATAATTTTCTTTTATGGATTTACCCGTTTGTCTTTTGGAGACTATGTGTTGTGTTTGTTTATGTTATGTCACCTTTTTTATTCCAGTACCAAGGATGGCAATCAGGAATAAATCTTTCCCTTTAAAATATTTGAAATGAAAAGTTCTAAATAAAAAAAAACTTGTCCTTTAAAAAGAAAGCCATATAGATTCTTCAGTGTCTCAAAAGTAGTAATGAAAAGCATAGATAAAGCTTGAATCTTTAGACAAAATCACAATAGGATATGTCAGGAATTTTTTTTTTTTTTTTTTTGGTCTTTTCAAGACAGGGTCTCCCTGTAGCCCCAGCTGTCCTGGAACTCGCTCTGTAGACCAGGCTGGCCTTGAACTCACAAAGATCTGCCTGCCTCTGCCTCCCAAGTGCTAGGATTAAAGGCGTGCACCACTACTCCCGGCTGTGTCAGGAATTCTTAAGTTTCGTCCTTTGCAGTTATTCCTATCTTGTGTTTTTAGATCTCAAAACAAAACCTGTTTAGCTTATATGCATACTAATAGACAGTTTTCCAGATATTATTCTTTTTGTACATGATATTAATTAACAGGTAACTCAGTTAGAAGGCATCTCTGAAGATGAAGTCTTTTTATACTTGTTATATTTGTTATACTTGATATAATTTTTATACTTTACTTGAATGAGGATAGATTGAGCTGTTCGATCATATACTAGATATATTTTGTTATTTTTGAAAGATTCTGGATAATGCATTCACAGTCTTTCCTAGCAGGCCTGAATGTAGTTCTGATTTTATTTTTCAAAATGATCTTCATCTCCTTTTATTGGAAAATGTCACTTCATCTATCTTTTAGCAATAAACTCCTGCTGTGGCCTGACCTCTCTCTGTAACTTTTGTGACTTTACAATTCATCCTTTAAGTGGAACTGTCATTTTGGTATGATCCTTGGTTTAATCCTGTTAAACTCCTGTGAGTATCCCATTTTATATATGTTGAGCATTTAGTTGAAATGTAAGACACTTCTACAATCCATTTTTCATTCCTTAAAGTTGATGCTAGAGAATAGATTCTCCATTCACTCTTTCTGAAATTGGGCTTTCTAAACGGAGTGACAAGACTAAAATTATATCATCGTTCTCTTAATTCATTTTACCTGTCATTTCCTTATCTGTCCCCATTCTACATAGTCTATGTTGTGACAGTCACTTATATTTTCTATAGACAATGATTTCAAATTAATTTCCAATTTATGCTTAAAAGATCCCCCTTTGGGTTGGAAGCAAATACTTCATGGTATCTAGAACTCCTGGTTTTCATTCTGGCCCTTGGAAAACATTTCATCTCCTTTTATTAACTATTAATGTCATCTATTTCAAAACGCCATTAGAGCTTCAGTGGACCTCATGAGAAAAATAATGTAAGAGACCTATCCACCATTATTTATTTGCTCACTATACTAAATGTTTCTGACCAAAGTTTAGAGAACCAAAGAGAATCCAGCACATAATACATGTCATGCACAAATCTTAGAATTTCACAGTTATTAAAATGCTCCTATTAAAATGGCTAGTTACTTTTATTCTTGTTGTGATAAAATATCCAACAGAAAACAAGGAAGGAAGGGCTTATTTTGCTTCATGGTCAGATGGCATGGGAGCAAGGCTGTGAGGCAGCTGGTTATACTGAATCCCAGTAAGAAGGCAGAGAGAGATGATACTCAGGTGGTTTTCTCCTTTTTTTCTTTTTTCTTTTTCTCTAGCTCATGGAATAGAGCAACCACAGTCAGGGAGTGTCCTCTCCCCTCAGTTAAATGTCTCTGGTGATGCCTTTATGGACACACCCAACGGTGTGCCTTAAAAATTCTCCAGGTTTTTCTTTATCCAATCAAACTGACAATGGAAAATAACCACAGAAGCATGTGGTCTTTCAGCCTCTGTAAGTTTCTGTGTACTCGTTTGAAAATGGGGATAACAATTGCAGGTTTCCTCTGAGGAATGAGGAGATTATGTAAAGATCCTAGCAAATTGTCTTATAGATGGTAACCTCTCAATAAATACCAATATTGTGTCATGTAGTGATTGTTGTGTTAAAGATAACAGGTAGAAATAGAATAATTCATATACATCAAATTTTTGTAACATTTCTAGCATTATGTGAATATAAAAATTCATCTTTCTTTATAATTTTTTTGTAAGGCAGTGCTATGATGAAACATTCAGAAATCCCACAAAGTCCTTTTAACCTGCAGTAGAGCTAAGGGGTTTTATTTTCAGGATTATATAGGCCCTTCACCCTGAGGTGTCAGCCCTGCACTTTCAAGGATTTATCATTTAAGTTTTCAAGTCTTTCCTGAGGAAACCAAAGTGAATCGATTTTGATGGCACCAAAAGTGATAGCAGAAAGATACCATGATACAAATCTTAATATATTGAGGTTTTGGTGTAGCATGTGTCCACAAGGGAGCAAATCTTCATCACTTAGAAAAGAGACACCTCCAGCCTCAGCTGCAGAAACAAGGGCTTCTCATTAACTTTTAATCAGTTATTTCTCTATGAAATTAGAAACAAGAGAATTTTGGGTCATTGTGCCATCCTTCCTTCCTTCCTTCCCTCCTTCCTTCCTTCCTTCCGTTCTCCTTCCTTCCTTCCTTCCTTCTGTCTTTCTTTCCGTTTTTTGGTTCTTCCTTGTTCTTCTTTCCTCTTTCCTTCTTTCCTTCTTTCACCATTCTCTTATCTCTTTCTTCATCACTTTCTCTTTCTTTGTCTTTCTCTTTGTCCTTTCTGTCCTTCTTTCACTGCTCTTCGCTTCTCTTTCTTTCATTCTCTCTTTCTATTTCTCTCTCTCTCCCTCTCTTTCTGTCTTCTTGCTTTTTTTTCTTTCTTTTCTTTCTTTTTCTCTTTTCTTCCTTTCTTGTCTTTTTTTTCTTTCTTTCTTTCTTTTCTTTCTTCTTTCTTTCTTGTTTTCTTTCTTTCTTTTCTTTCTTCTTTCTTTCTTTTCTTTCTTTCTTCTTTCTTCTTTTCTTTTTCTTCGCTTTCTTTCTTTTCCTTCCGTCCTTCTTCTTTCCTTCCTCCTCCTCTCTCCTCTTGACTTCTCCTGCCTTCCTCCTCCTCCCTTCTTCCTTCCTTCCTTCCTTCCTTTTTTTCCTTTTCTTTTCTTGCCTTTCTTTTTTTCTTTTTCTTTTCTTCTTTCTTCTTTTTTTTTTTTTTTTTTTTTTTCAAGGTCAGTTGAGGATATTTTGTTAAGGATGTTGAGCACTTTTTCTTTTCTTCTTCTTGTTCTTTCTTTCCTTATCCTCGTTCTTGTTCTTGCTTTTTTTCTTTCATTCTCTTATCTTCTTTTTCTTTTTCTTCTTTCCTTTCGTTCTGTCTTCGTGTTTTGGTTGCCTGCAATTATGCCATGCAGTTGCCCACAAAGTGAGAAGAGGAGGAGAGGAGAGGCTGTGGTCATAATATCCCCTGCCACTGGAATTTTTTAGCTGCCAAATGGATGCTACAAACTGAATCTGCATCCCCTGTAAGAGCAGCCAGTGCTCGCAACCACTGACCCAGAGCCCTATCTCCAGCCCATTGGCTTGCCGCCTTTTCCCAGTGGTTATGGGGACAAAAAGTGTTTTTTCCGTCCCTTACTTGTCAATCAACAATCCCAGTGGCTGTGAGTATTAGGGTATTTTAATTTCAAAAAAAAAAAAATTATTTCTGCATGTGTATNTCTCTTTCTTTCTCTTTCTTTCCTTCCTTCCTTCCTTCCTTCCTTCCTTCCTTCCTTCCTTCCTTCCTTCCTTCCTTTCTTTCTTTCTTTCTTTCTTTCTTTCTTTCTTTCTTTCTTTCGTGTTTTGCCTGCATGCCATGCAGTGCCCACAGAAGTGAGAAGAGGCTGTCATATCCCCTGCCACTGGAATTTTTTAGCTGCCAAATGGATGCTACAAACTGAATCTGCATCCCCTGTAAGAGCAGCCAGTGCTCTCAACAGCTGAGCCCTATCTCCAGCCCCATTTGCTTTCTCTTTTCCCAGTGTTGATGGGGACAAAGTTTCCTTACTTGTCAATCACAATCCCAGTGCTTGAGTATTAGGGTATTTTATTTCTGCATTGCTCCTTGGTTTTCAACTCTCAGTGTGTTCTTTATTTCAGGGGATTTATTTTCCCATTAAGGTTATCTTCAAGACAGGATGATTGATTTGTTTTATTGAATCTCACTTAAATATCTGACTTGGTTAACTACTAATAATCTCTACAATTTGTTAGGATTTCCTAGGATGAATGACATTAGAAGCATTTATGTACTTGGTGTTTTGCTCCAACTGGGAATTTCAAATATTATTCCAAGGAATCTTGTTCTTTTACAACTATAAATCTGGTCAGAGAACAGAGAAAGATTTCATCATTGAATCCATTATTTATCAAAATTATAGACATTGTATTCTGAGAATTTGAAATCATTTAAAGTCATGCATAAAGTTTCATTTAAAATATGTGTTTAAGGCTCAGGATATGGTACAGTGGATAAATATTTCTTTTTTTAATTTTTTAAAATTTATTGTTTTTATGTGTATTCAATGTACCGTCTGCATGTAGGTTTATGCACATGTGTCGTGCAATGCCACAGAGGTCAGAACAGTGTGTCGGATTCCCATGGAACTGGAGTTCTCCTGGAATTGGGGTTACGGATGGTTCTCAGCTGCCATGTGGGTGCTGGGGATCGAAACCGGGTCCTCTGCAAGAGCAGTAGGTGCTCTTAACCACTAGGCCATCTCTCCAGCCCCGACAAATATTTCTTTAGTATAAGCGGAGTCCCAGGTTTCATCCTCAGTCCAGCAAAACACAAAAACAAAATGCAAAAAAAAAATGTATTTACCCCAAATTGTATTAGCAAATATAAATACTCTATTTAATTTTATCACAAATATTGTTTATGTGAGTGTCAAAATATTAGATTTTTTTTGAAAATTATTGAATATAAAGATAGATAGAATCTAAAAGTTTGATGAAACAGTATATGAGATATAGAACTTTGTAAACCATTGACAAAACTAAAAATTACTGGAGAGGCTGTCTTAAAATTTCCAGGAGAGGGTACAGTTATCAAGTTTCTCATGGAGTCTTCATGGGAATCGTTTATGACTCGAGGTCCAGATGTGTATGTGTCTGAGAGTACACCAACACAATGCCGAGGATATGTGTTAGAAGTGACCAGCATGAGAGAGAAATAAATATAAATTTATTTTTTAAATTTTTTTAATTAATTTTATTTATTTCTGTATGTGTATGAATGTACTGACTGCATGCAAGTTTGTGCACCTGTGTCGTGCAATGCCGCAGAGGTAAGAAGAGGGTGTCGGATTCTCCTGGAACTGGAGTTCTCCTGGAATTGAAGTTTCAGATGGCTCTCGGCCACCATGTGGGTGCTGGGGATCGAACCCAGGTCTTCTGCAAGAGCGTTCGGTGCTCTCAACCGCTAGGCCATCTCTCCAGCCCCAAAGATAAATTTATTAAGTTGTCCTTAGGCCCTAGCAAGCATGCAAACAATTAAAACAGCCATGGGATCATGGACAAAGAGCCGGATTAAAACATGTTTCTTTTCCAATTTTCTTGATTTTGCTATGAGCTCCACCAATACAGTGCTGATAAGCCAGAGATAGAGAAAATGTTAGCTATCCTTTAATGAAACTTGCTAACAAAACTCTTTTCTTGGAAAATTCCCTTAAATCCCATGGGAAAAAAGAATTTGGGGCAATATTTGGAGACTTTCAGAAGAGTTTTATTTGAGAACAAATACATGAGTGAGTTTCTAAATGGCAGGAGGTATTTTTCATATTATATGTACGTTTCTAGCATGACATCCAAATTCTTGGGAAACGTGCAATAATCAAATTTAAATTTAATTAATTAATTTTATTAGTGTGTGTGTAAGGTGTTGGTGGTGCTGGTGGTGGCGGTGGCAGTGGCGGCGGCAGTGGCGGTGGAAGCGGTGGTAGTGGGTGCCATGCTATGTATGTAGAGGTTGGAGGACAACTTGCAGAAGTCTGTCCTCTCCTTCCACCATGTATATCCCAGGGACTGAAATCAAGTTAACATCCTTGGCAGCAATTACCCACCTGCTGAACCATCTCACAGGCCTTCAATCAGATTTAAGATATCAAGAAAGATAAAATGTGTGCCTGTCCTAATTGTGATGCAATTGAGTTACATAGAAAATAGAAAATAACATTAGAAATTAGCAAAGTTGTCTCTTATTTATAGTATCATTTTTTACAATTTTCAAAGACATTTTCTGAATTTAGAATGAGAGCCTCCTTAGAGATGACCCATAAGCTCTTGACACTGAAGAGTAAAATGATATAATCTTCCTCAAACCTGTTCTTACCCTTCTCTTGCCTATTTCAATGAATAGCTTTTATTCCTAATTTCTTAAAAAAACTTGAATGGCCATTATTTGTATTTACTTTTATATATTGACTCTTTACTATTAGTATATTTGTGACAGCATGTTACATGCTTGTAAAACCTCTCTGTTAATCCTGGGTGAATGGAAAACAGACAAGTGTAAGGTTTAGCTTTTTCTTTTTCCTCAGAAAAACCTTTTTCCTCAGTCCTTATTACTGGTTAGGTGCTCATTATATGTGTATGTTTTCCATAAATACTCCAAATACTTACAGGAATTATGATAAACTACAGGACGTGTAGTTGATTCTTGCTATAGAAACTCCTTAAGGCACCTATTCCAAAATTGTTCCAGGGGTATTGGCTGGCACATAGGAAATTTCCAATAAATAGTTGATGAATGAATAAGATTTGGAACTTAATATGTTGTGTTTAGTGTTAATTGCCAGCTTGATGGAATCTAGAATCACTGGGAGATGGGATTTTGGGTGCCTCTTTATTGCATTAATTGAGGTGAAATACCCTCCTACTGTGGGCGGCACCACTCCCTGGTTACCAAATAAGATGTGGGAAGTGAGCTGAGCACTAAAATGCATTTCTTTTTGCTTTCTGTAGTGGATGTGATGTTACTAGCTGATTCAAACTCCTGTTACTTTGACTTCCTTGCCATTATGGAGTGTATTTGAACTGTGAACTAAAATGGACTCTTTCTCCCTTAAATTACTTTTAGCAGAGTATTTTATCAAAACAACAGGCTAAGAAACCAAGGCATCTATAACTGATGTAGAAAACAAAGCTTCATCCAGAGGCCATTGCCTTTTCAATATGGTTCCCATTGTAGTGGATATGTGAGTAAGAGGAACAAAGTCCAATATTCTAGGAACATTGTTAGGGATACTTAAACAAACCATAAGCACATGAGTACTTCAGAAACATCTGAAGTAATTATTGCCTGTTAGGGCTAAGAGTGTAATAGGATTGTTTCAATGTTTTGCTCTTTGTTATATTTGACTTTTCTCTATGGCTCTCTCTTGTGTTATAGTAGTTAACCTCTTTTGGAGACACATTGAAAATGTATCATATTTATTACTCATCAGAATTTGAGCTGAGGGTGGCAGGTAAGAATTAGGGGCTCACGAAACATGAAGCATCCCCAATAGTGTAATTAGAACAAGAGAAATTACAAAATCTTAACAGAAAGAGACATCAACCAAGACCTTGGAATACACTGTTGCTGATGGCTGTTTGAGGCAGGGATGGAGAAGGACTTTGCACACTTTTATTTTTTTTGGGGGGGAGGGTTTATTTCATTAACACATTATAATCACAGTTCACCTTTGAGGGGAGCTCAGAGCAGAAAACCAGAAGCAAGAACTGAAGCAAAGCAGGTGGCCTGTACTCAGTGTGCTTTTATGATTGAATTTTTATGTGTTTCACACATATTTTTCAGTCAGTCTTAACTGCCACTGTACCTGCTTCTCTCTTGGCATCCTCGCTTCCCTCCTCCCCTGGAGGTCACACCTTCTGTCATTCCTGCTAGAGTCCATTGTGCCAAATTACTCTCCCCTCTCACTCCTCAGTGTCAGCTCATCCCCTGAGCTCTAGTCAGCCTATCCAGAGTCTCTTTTCTAAAGAAGGTCTAGTCTTCCTCACCTGACCTCCATCTGCTGCCAATATTTCCTCAGCCAAGATTGGGCTCTGTTATCCATTTCTACAGTTCTGCACTGGACACCAATGTTGTAGGTTCATATGAACCCAGTCCCAGGAGCTTGTAAGATTCATTTCCATGTGGTCTTGCATCACCTCCCTGGCTCTTACAATCTTTCTGCCCCCTCTTCCACAATGTTCCCTGAGCCCTGGGTGGGTGAAGCTGAATACAGGCAGTCTGCAAATGGAGACACACTCTGCAGACTCATAATCTTTATGGTTTGGCCATTCATGCTCTTTTGAGTTCCTGGTCTCCTGTTGTGTGGAGGAGTTTCCTTGAGATTTAAGAGGTAGTCATTTAATGACTTCTTGGGTCCTTGTTCTATGTTGCTTGGTTCTTGTGTGTAGAGGTTGCCTTATAAATGTTGCCTAGGCATGAGACATTCATAGATCATGTGTGTGGCCAGTTGTGGACTCTGTACCATCCCATCTAGAGCAAAAGAAGCTGAGTGGTGTCTGGGATATTTGTCTGTAAATATCTGTAAAGTATACTTGTACTGGAGTTAGTACAATGTTACCTTAGCCTAGGGATTTGTCTGCCTTGTGCATCTGGCTATGTTAACATTACCACACATGAGTTTCATTCCATTGACTGGGCTTTAGTTCCAATTGATTAGCCATTGATTTTCCCTAAGATAGAAGTGTCACTATTACACTGATGTTGTATGCTGTGCTGGTTATTTATGTGGACATTTGGTATAGAGGTTGATGTTGGACCATCTATTGATGATCTACCCTACTGGCTTGCATAGTACTCTCCACAGCTATGAGAGCTAGCTTTTAGTGGTGGTGGCTTCCAGGTCAGATCCAGCTCCATTGCTCAAGATCCAGTCTCTGATCCATGTCCTGTCTTCAGCAGTAGGGTCTTAGCTTCAGGTTCTGGGAGACAATCAAGGGCTGTGGCAATAGCTTGTGTAATTTTGGGAGTCTCTTGGACTACAATGGCCAACAACTCAAAGGAAGTTTTCTGTCGTCTGGTACTGTTTCTTGATAGGCAGTCTTCATCTTTCCATATGGACTCATGTACAGGTACTGTGTGTGTATTTTGTCGTTAGATCTTTAGACTAATATGATTCTCTCAGGTTTTTTTTACCCTAGCAAGGCATTATTCACCTCTTTTCTCTCCTTTTACCTGTCTAGCCCTCCCCCCATGTCTTCTCCATGCCTTCTCCATTTAAAGCATCTCCATTTCCCCCTTGATACTGCCAGTCTCCTATGGCCCCACTTCTCTTGGACTCCTTTTCCTCCCTTTATCCCCCCTTTCCTTCTATAACCCTTCCTCTCCCCTCCCATTTACATACCCTGATTTTATCCTTTCCTCCATTAGTAATATATGTCACCTACCAGCCTTCTGTCTCAGGTTCCCTCTTTCCCTTTACCTTCCTGGTTCCTTTCCATTTACCTGGTTTCTGCAGTTACATCATGGCATATAGATTTGGTGCTAGGATCCACAAATGAGGGTCAATATATGTCATTTGTTTTTCTAAGTCTGTGTTATTTCACTTATCATAACAGCTTCTGGTTCCATCAATTTACCTGCAAATTTCATGATGTTGTATTTTTTTACCACTGCATAGAACTTGATTGTGTAAATGTATTACATTTTTATTATCCACTTAGGTTCCAGCTCTTTGTGGCTCTCCAGAGCTAGTTGAAAACTTGCATACTTCTTCTTTTTTTTTTTTTTTTAGACAGGTTCTCCATTTAAGTCCCAGCTGGCCTGGAGCTCACTTTGTAGACCAGGCGGGCCTTGAACTCACAGAGGTCCCCCTGCTTCTGCCTCCCGAGTGCTAGGATTAAAGGCGTGCTCCACTGCGAAAACTTGCATACTTCTTTGAGGTCCTGTGTTCTCCAAAGAAAATGTCTGGATTATATGATCTTGGTAAGGTGGAATGAACATGACCTGGATTAATCTCTAAGGACAGTGGACTATAGGAGCAGACTGGGAAATAGCATTTAAAGAAATGTTTCTTTAAAATCTTCAGTCACGAGCCAGGTGTGGTGGCACACATCTTTAATCCTAGCACTTGGG